>JBAMDN010000421.1:0-13248 GCA_037074945.1 Tetracladium marchalianum
TGTGAATGGAATCGCGAGATTAAAGAGTGAGTGCAAGAGCAAGAAAAGGAAGCGAAGACCATGCGCGTCCTTCGGCTTGGTATTCAGGTAAGGTTGTCGGGTTGCGAAGATGCCATGACTGGTTCACATGTAAAAATGGAATTGTTGGGTCGCTGTCCTTGTCGCTCCGAAAATGCAGAAACGCAGCCGCAGCCCCGTCAGCGACGTAACTGCTGGGTCGCACGGCGAAACGGCTCTTGGCACGTAGATCGTCAATAATACGAAGGTGCCATCAGATGTTATTCTCACGGACGGATGTGTGCTGTTGAATTTGAAAATCACAAGGCGGGAATGATCCGATCCTTTGAAATAAAGGGTGCGATTGTCTGCACTACCTTCTTGAGTGAAGGCATTTACGCGTATAAACAATTCTCAACGATTGTCAGAACTTACCTGTACAATGAAAGGACACTTCGCTATTTTTAGCCTTCGTCCCGTCTACTGTGTCCTCCTCAAGTAAACAAGCTTAGCGAGACCAAAGAACAACAAACAGTCAGTGGAAGTAGATCATAAATGATATAGTTTCAAGTCATTTGTTATACACTATTATTACAAAATCGCACTCCCCAATCCATTCATTAATTCCAGGTATACCATGAACACCCAAATGCACCGGTTTTAATTATCCCCAACCCAACCCACATGCTTCATCCGTTAGAAAAGCAAAAGCGCCAGGAAATAGATTCCATATATGTGAGAACGCCATTTCAAATGCTCCCGTTGCTTCACCCATGCGTGTATGTGTTCACACCGTTATTACGAATCACCATCTACCGATTCCTCGCTCATTGTTGCTGGGGCATAACGCTCTGTCTCCATCTTTCCACCATGTCAACTTGGCCTTGATTGTGCATCTCCATCCCCATGCCAGCTTGCATACTGCTGATGTACGCCATGTTCATCGCCAATTGGTCCGAAAATGGCGTAGACATCTGCTGCTGTCCATAGATTTGTTGCTGTCCATATGCCATCTGTTGCTGACCATATCCACCGTAGCCGCCAAACCCTCCATATCCACCAAATCCACCGTGGCCATAATTCGCCAGAGTTGGCTGGGCAAATGGAGGAGGTTGTGCGTTAACATGTCCAAATGAGTTGTAGCTTGTATTCCTGGGCATTTGCATTTGTTGACCAGATCCACCAGGATGGAATTTTTGCGTATTTTGGCTTATATCCAACATGGTACTAGCCCTACGTGCACTCTTCTGTTCATGCAAACCTAGTAAGCCATTGGAAGGTCTTTGATAAGACGCATTGCGAGCGGCACTTCCAGCTGCAACGGGGTGTGCTGACAGGATGTCGGCCATACTATGTCTAGTCTTCATCACAGGACGTTCAAGAGCTTCCCCAGCTTTATTCACTTCCATTGCACGGGCTTCACGCTCAGCTTGCAGGCGTTTACGTCGTTGGCCAAGGGTTTCCTCCTCTTCGTTTGGCGTGGAAACTCCTGGGTCTTTTCTGGGACCTGGACCACCAAGTTGCGACATCATCTCAGAGGCAAAATCACCTGATACCGGACGTGCGGCTGGAAGTCCCGCGGCCTCCTCTTCTCTCATACGTCGAAGTCTGTGCGCGAGAGGTTCGTCTTCATCATTTGCACCCATCCCAGGGCTGGATAGATGCATCATCGTGGATGCTCTGACATTTTGAGCTGGACGGCCTAAGAGTCTATCTCGTCGCTTGCTCAGAGGCTCATTGTCTTCCATGTCTCTGCGTTCCATCAAACCAATTGGCCTATTTAGCTCCTGGTGTTTCTTCGAGTACAATAGTGCCAATGGAATATCTTCGTCTTCCTCGTTGGCTTCTTCCTCTTCCTGGGCGAGAGAAGGATCCTCCCATGCTAGATTGACTCGTTTGACTTGTCGCGTCTTTTTCTCAACTTGTGCCACCGCATCGAGTTGGAGAAGGGTAGAATGTACGCCATTGGGGAATGCAGTCGTCAAGGGTCGAGTTCGTTGCTTCTGTTGCTGCTTTCGAAGTTGTAGCTCGGCCAGAAGAGTCGTGGGGGCACCCTGATAGACTATAGCTTCATCATCCTCAAGGTCTTCATCATACTCATCAGAATTTCTGATATCTCGGTTGTCGTCATCCTCATCGCCGTCGTCATCGCCAGGACGCCTGTTTCTTTCAACCAATCCAGACAGTGTCGACCTACGCTTCTCGTCTTCCTGAAGTAAGTCACCACTGCTAGCTCGACGGCCTAAAAGGTTCCCGAAGGTGCTTGATCGTTTCTTGGGTGGCTCCAGTATGTTGGCAACGCTGCTCCTATTCCTGAGCTCTCTTCCGTAAACCTCAGCACCAAGGCGTCCTGCAAAAGCGTGATCTGTAAAAGCATTCACGGGTGCAAAGGCAGATGCATCTAGAATGCTATCCAGAGTAGCCATTGGAGATTGTTCCTTTACTTCAACAACGTTGGTCGCTGCGGGCAGATCGAAGAATGTGCTTGCTCGGAGCTGTGGAGGCAGGTGCGAGATATCTTGTGTATTCCTCCTTCCGCCCATCATCATTCTCTGGTGTTGTGGAATGTACTCCTGTTCCTGGGCTGGATCATCTGCTGCTAATTCCCTATTCTCGGAGTCTAGAACGTCTGGAAGCCAGATGGCAGATTTCCTGGCTGCGGGTGGGATTGTGCTCATGACCTGGGTTCTCCTCTTGTTCCTCGCCATTGACGATGGGTTCTTCGATAGCTTCTGCGGAAGATTGAGCATCATCGGAACTGGTGCTGGATAATATACCATCTGCTGCCCTGTAAGCGGATCTGCGTATGACTTTGGCCTGTCGTTCGTCAACATGTTGCCTGTTGTTGCCCTCCGTTGTGTAGTTTGTGGAATGTCTGATGTATGTGTTTCCTCCTCCACCGAAGCTCTCCTTTCCTCCTCATCAACATGCACCCCATCGAAATCGGCAAACATGGCTGGAGATCGGTCTAGCGTATGGTGAGAAGCTGAAGTCGTAGGCCTATCCTGCTCGATATATGATTCGGGTTTGTCCATGATGGGACTTTCGATTGTTGGAGGCATTGGTTCTGTAAGGAATGGGATCTCTTCGTCTTGTTCAGGGATGGAATCGGTTCTCGTAAGATTGGCCAGAGGAGATGGCTCGTGTATGGAGAATGATCGAGAGAAAAGTGGTGAGGTAGGTGAAGGACTGACAAAGGAGTCGAGAGGTCTACCTTCAAGCTCAGGCTCTGGTCGAGATCCAAATCTTGAACCTTTTGATGCGGACCGTCCCCTGCCACTACCACCAGTAATTGAGCCAGGGGGAGACATCATAAATCCAGCCGGGGAATAGCCCCCAGAACGTGCTGTTGAATTAACCTCAACGATTGATGAAGCATTGGAGACCTGCCGAGAGATTGCTGACATCCCTTGTGATTCCAATAGAGATGACCGACGGCTATCCGAGCGTTTTTGCTCATTGTGCAGCTCTCTGATGGCATCGTCAATGGAGGAGGTCATACTCAGTCGCTCAGCGGTCTTCTCTAGCACCTCAATGTTTCCCACGTAGGCACCTTGGAGAGTTTGCAGATCTGGTGTAGGATGTCGAAGAGTTGTGCTGTGTCCTGATGCTGATCTCAATATAGGGATTTTTTTCGATCTTGGTCTTGTTGTCTCATATGCTGTGGCTGGTGGACTGGGGCGAGGGAGTTTTGGGAGCGGTCGATGCACGACCTTATCATCTGAAGATTGTGGTTTTTCTAGTCCAACAAGTCCAGGAGGAGTTGGAGCGTCGGCAGCAAAGTCGTCGTTGTCTAGCATGTCATAATTCGTATTTGCCCTTCCACTGCGACCGGAGGCAATCGATTGCACCAAGCTGGTCAGGCCATTGGCATTGCTGCTTCCAGAGGCATAATGATTGTCGTGGCTCGTGTTATTGCCATGATGGTCCTCCAAAAATAGATTTCCTCGCAGCGGAGAAGCAGGTGATCCGAGGAGGGTCCTCCGTCCCTTGGGAGAGCCCGTGTGCACAAGGTGGTGCTCACGATCATCCTCGCCGTCGTGCTCGTCGTGCTCGTTCTGCGAAAGAGAGTTGTAGCCCATGATGGGCAGGAAGGGTGAATGAAAGCAAGTCGAAAGGAAGTAACAAAGCAGGCTGCGCGCGAAACCTGGTCTGGAGCAGCTGGTAGATCGGTCGGTTTGTCGGGGCACGCGAACAGGTACTTATTATTCAGGGTTCTTCCCCCCAATTATCGCGTCCTGCGGGTTGGTTGCACAACACCAAGGCACAGAAGATTAGGGTCTGCACTGCAACCACCACTACCTCTCGGTGATATCAGGACTCAGGATAACGGTGTGCCGAGTAGCACGATTGCGCGCCAATGAACGGATGGGATTTGCAAATCCAATGCTGGGCGAATTTCCTTTGGGAGTCGCGTGCAAGGTTGGCAGACAAGTCTTTCAGGGTTGAGATTGAGTCGTGCAAGGTTGTGAGAAGGATGACAGCCGTGGGATCGATTTTATCCTGCGATAGAAGAGGCGCTTGTTGATAGGTCCTGTATGTACAAGTATCTGCGTACAAAGGAGAGAGAAAAATGTAATTGCAATGCGCTCTCTAGCCTCCGGCATGCGCTTCACGGCGACGCTTATACACCTTGAATTAGCTGATAGAATGTGCGCGTTTCAGAGATGGCGAAAAGAAGACAGCGGGCGATGGAAAACAAAGTTCGAAAAAGAAATTCGGGGACAACAAGTGCAAGTGATACCGCGCAAGTGATACAGCGCAAGTGATACAACGCAAGTGAGTGAGCGATCTGATCATTTGTTGACTTCGTTCCCAATAGAGTCTCTCCAGCCTCGTGGCGGGGGAGAAGAGGAGAAGAAAAGAAACAACAACAACGAAGAAGAAAGGGGAAGTCGCTTCCATTATTACTACTATGGCCGTCACAGTGGTACGAAGTAAGAACTAAAACAAGAATTCGATTGCGTAGGATCTCCACGCTGAAACTCATATATGGGCATCTGGGCCTTGTCGTGGGCGTCCTCGTACCTGCTTTTCAACCGTTTCTGCACTCTGCCACTCTGCCTGCCACTTTACTGTGGACGTTGGCACTTGGAAAGCTTGTCAACGCTCTCCGCCAAGTCCATGTTCCATCAACAAAACTCGGGGCACTTGAGACATCTCAACCTGATACCAGCTGAATGACAGCGGGGGGAGATGGATGTTTGAGAGTCCACCCAGCTTGTTTATCTTTCGGGCATCTTTGCGAAGCCAAAATCAACTTCCACGATTGGAAACAAAAGATAGGGAAATTGATAAGCGGTACAGTAGCAGCCCTCGTTCCTCCGACATGAGCGGGAAATTGTGGTGGATAAGCTCTGCTTGGCTACCAGCATCATTAGATTCGAGCATCCACGGGCTGTCGTCAGCTTGAATCAGAGACTGAACGAATAGATCACGGGCTGAGAGGCTGAGAGGCTGAGAGGCTGAAGATGCTGGCACTTGAAGATATAATACCCGAGCGTGGGAGATAGTAGGAAGAATCGGACCAGATGAGGCATGTGGCTGGTTTGCTGTTTTTATCTCTTACCATTTTCTTTAATTAGATAACACATTCTTGACACTTTACAGTATCTCATGGATCAATTCATTTTCTGTACATGATTTCTCTCTCTTCCTATCATATCTTCCATGTCATATGATCTAGCAACATAGCTTGATCCAGGAGTAGTCAGTACCTAGGTACCTAAGTTGATGTCAAATACTGTTGTAGTTCGCGAGACTCAACAGCCAACTGACAGTTCGACAAAAAATCCTCACTTGGGGTAGGGACTTTCTTACAAAAAAAAGGTCGATAATTTCCACTGGACTTCTCCAGGTTTTGCTTTGAAATTGAGAATCCACTTATGACATCGTCGCAGTTCCACAGCTTCGTTTTTTTTTGGCCCCGTAGCTACCATACATTACCCACGATGCCGAAACCCGGTGAATTTTGCCATCTCGGCACTCCGAATTTCGAACTCAACTTGAGATGACTGGCGAAGCTACCGAGTCAGCAGTTGTTATTGTATTACTACAATTGCTACCAGCCTCGGCAATTCTCTAGCGTTGTCCTCACTTCTACTGTAATATTCTACTTGTTGATTTAAAGTGCGGAACAACGATGGGGTGGCCTCTTTCTTGATGGCTCCGGCTCCTCCATGTGCAGATCATGTCAGAACCCTATGTTTATCGGCATCTACAACGAAATTTCCTTGTAGTTTCTAGAAAGTAGCCAAAATCCTTCTTGATACCATCACACTCCGAGTTATTCTTCCCTTACCAAATAATCCAAGCTTCCACGCTCGTTCTATCGAAACCCCACAGACAGCCAAGACAGCCCAAAGGCTTATTTGCTGGAGTGGGGATCACTTCCATCGGCAACACCACACGGAATATGGGATCAAGCTTTTCATAGTCAAACATTGATCACCAAAGACTCCTCGCCAGTCGAGATGGGCCGACTTCCTGGATCAGATGGAGGGGCGTAGATGGTTGTTGTTGGTAATTGAGAGTGTATCCTCGTCATTCGATAATCATTCTAGCCCAAAGCAGAAGGTTGTCCGTTCACTATCTTGTTAGCACGCACAACTTCATTACTCCTCCATGTCCATGTCTATGCCCCCCCTCTGTTCGGTATTCCCAGAGGGATGAATGGGAGCCAATTCCATCCGAGATGGTCCATCGACATGAACTCAATTGCCTTCGTGGCATGGGACGGTTGTCATGTCAAACCAATCTCCAATTCTTTGCTGATATCGTTGCGGATATCCATCTCAATTCCATATCTTTCCTGTGGAACACGGCACATTAGAACGGAGGCAAACTTTAGTCCCCATGAGCCCGAGGCTTTTTGTGCTATAATATGTCTCGCAATTCCCCTCACTGGTCGC
This sequence comes from Tetracladium marchalianum, assembly GCA_037074945.1. Taxonomy (NCBI): domain Eukaryota; kingdom Fungi; phylum Ascomycota; class Leotiomycetes; order Helotiales; genus Tetracladium; species Tetracladium marchalianum. The sequence continues at coordinate 6,909 of JBAMDN010000421.1, forward strand.
TTCTTCTCGTCACATCATTGAGCTTTCCTTGTTGCTCAACTCAACATTCGTGGGAGTTGACTTCTACTTCCCCTCACCAACGCCATGAGTACACTACCTGGACTTGCACTGGAGGGTGACCCACGAGATGTAGCTCATCCCATCAGCCATACTCACCCACCCGCTGCAAAACAAATGATGCGACTTGCTCACGATCCATCCGTCTGTTTCGAGGAGTATATATACTATGCTAAGATTACTCGTGCCGAGGAGAAGATCGCCAATGAGAGACATGTCGAGGCCATGGGACCCAGAACTTTCAAAAGTACCATCATGAACCGATTTTCAAGGGGTCACAGCAATCCATCGAACGTGGTAGTGGAGTATGGCTCCAATGGAAATGGAAATGAAACCCCGACCGAGAAAACGGACGTTGATACACAGGGAGCAGCACCAGCTTCAAAGTATGGAATATCAGAGGCAGAATGGAAGAATGCTAGTCGTGCTACCCGGACTGCTGGATGGAGTGGTGTCTTTTACTTGATCACTACTGATATTTTGGGACCGTACAGTGTTCCGTAAGTTTGAGAACTTCTGATTGCATGGATTCCCGCTGATGAGTATCCTCATAGATGGGCATTTGCTCAGATGGGCTATGGGCCAGGTATCGCCCTTTACACAGTCTTCGGTGGTTTAGCGATGTAGTGAGTCAGCCTCCTCCTTCTCAGTTATTCTCCAACTCATTCGTTGTAGCTCTGGATTCCAACTATGGAAGATGTTCTTGGCCCTCGACTCAGACCTCTACCCAATGAGAAACTTCGGCGATACATTCTATCGAATCTACGGGAAATGGGCTCGACATGCAGTCAACGTTCTTCAAGCAATCCAGCTCATCTTCACAGTCTCCATCCTCATTCTCTCCAACGGACAGTCTATCTCGCAGATATCGAAAGGCAAAGTCTGCTTCGTTGTTTGCCTGATCATCTTCATGGCTGCTGGCATGATTGTTGGACAAATTCGAACTCTTCAACGTTTTGGATGGTTGGCCAATTTCGCTATATGGATTAATTTGCTCATCATTTTTATTTGGTAGGTACCTAAACTATCCTCTCCAAATCAAAAGATCCAAGGCTAAATCATATACTAGTATGGGCGTAGCAGCAAATTCCGCACCGAACTACAAAGCTGTACAGGCTTCTTTTGGAGATGCTTTTGCTGAAGGGCCAATTCATCGATATGCGGGCACCCCACCAAATGGCGCCGCGACTGGAGGCACAGGCTTCACTGGCTCTTTGAATGGACTCAATCAGGCAGTTTATTCTTATGGTGGCGCAATGCTTTTCATTTCATTCATGGCTGAGATGAGGCATCCTTGGGACTTTTGGAAAGGTGTTCTCTGTGCTGATCTTTTCATCTACTTGGTCTACAGTAAGTATTTCCAGGTTAAGGGCATCCAGATTTGAAAGTCTTACTTCCGATACTTATCTATACTACATGGGCTTGTGGTTCCGAGAATCTCAAGCCCCCCACGTTGAGCAAATGCTGACTCTTTGGCCTCACAGTGTTCTTTGGAATATTTGTTTACTCTTACCAAGGACAATATGCATATAATCCCGTCATGCAAGGTCTATCGCCCTACAACGTAAGTTGATTTTACCATTCATGTTCCCCACAATATATTCCATGGAAAGACTAGAAAGTACTGCACATGTATTCTCCATCTATTCCAATGAGACATAATTCACATGTCTCATACGAACAATGTGGAAGGCGATCTCTCTGAGATCGAGACGCAAATACTGACTTCATCTTTACATAGTGGCAAACCGCATGCAACATCATGAACCTGTTCACCGGTCTCATCGCCGCCTGTCTCTACGGCAATATCGGCATCAAAGTCGTTTATCTTGAAGTAATTCAAGAATTACTCCACGCCCCAGCCTTGACGACCAAAACCGGTAAAATTCTCTGGATTACTCTAGTGCCTGTGTACTGGTAAGTCAACAGTCTTAAAATCTCTATCCAGACCCACTACACACTAAATTCGCATTCTGACACCCCCTCCTCTACTCAGGGCAATCGCCTTCCTAATCTGCGCTGCGATCCCCCAATTCTCATACATATCCGGCCTAATCGGCGCCGTCTGCATCTTACAATTCACGTACACCTTCCCGGCGATTCTCGCATTTGGATTCCAGATCCAACACGACGCCATGACACCCACCGAACACTTCAACCCTGCTACATCAACATACCATCGTATCGATTCTGGGATCACAAGATGGGTAAGAGGTTTCAAGGTTAGGTGGTGTTTGAATACTTTTAATTTTGTTTACTTTCTTGGAGCGGCTTGTACGGCTGCGTTGGGGATTTATTCGAGTTGTTTGGGCTTGATGAGTGCGTTTGGGGGTGGGAAGGAGGGGAGTCAAGCGACGAGTTTTGGGTGTGGGTCGCCTACTGGGTAGGTAGGTAGGATGAGATGGAAAGGAGTTGGCAAAGGGGGGGGGAGGAGTCGAATAGGACCCTGAATGTGTGGTTGTAACTTGGTTAGTTTATTTGTTAGAGAGAAGTTGGTCTTCTGTTTCAATCACGATTTCTGATTCGAAGCTCATGATTTGAATGTTTGATATTAGTATATGACCTTATGACAGCATTTCAAAGACAAAGATTGAAGAAATTTCAATTCATTCCTAGGACCTATAGTACACTCTTAACTCACACCTACTGGGAAAAACTCGTTCGTGTATTGTACTGCAACTTGAGTTTGCGGAAAATACACCCGTCAACTCCACTATCAAAAATACCACATAACACAACACAACATAACATAAGAAAACGAATTGTCTCGGATCTTCAATATCAATCTAGTTTTCAATGAAAAGAAAGATATGAATTTGTCCCAGCAGAATAATTTTGAATACCGGACAAGGATGATGTTTTCAGCTCTCAGCCGTTTTGAAAAGAAGGGGTGCGTTGTGCAGATTTGGGGTGACGATAAGCGATCAACAGGGTTGTGTGCAATGCAAGCTCACCCCTTGAGGTGTGGAAGAAAATGTCCGTCTCGCCCTCGCCTCAAGCCTCTGATCTTATTCCTTGGATGGCTTTCATGCAAGTCATAGATAAGGGGGATAGGGGATCGATGGTAACGAGGAAGAAGAGACGACATTGATCTGATCGTAGGATCACTGCACTGGATGCGAAGTTCGAGAACGAAAGAGAACAAAGTATTGGACGAGGTGATCTGGTAAGCACAAGTACAGAATGAGAATACTCCAACAGTTCGCACTTGACAACCAAGACTTACGAAGTCCAAAGTAGAAAAAGGTGTTTGTATTAAATGGAAGGGGTATATACCACGCGCAAAATTCTATGTACCTATATATCTATCTGCCCTTGGATCTAGCAAGGATAAGATAATCTTCCAATTAAAGAACGCCCCCCGATTAAAAGGCTTGTTCCGTTCTGTACTTGTGCCAGCCGAGTCTTATTTTCGTTTCAATCATTTCAATCTTTTGTCGACCCCGATCCAATCTAGTCAATACAATCCACCTCCAACTTACCATAGCAAATAACCAAATAACCAAATTTCCAAAAGTAATAATTCCAACTCCCCCCCCCCCCCAACGCTTTCCAACAAACAAATTACAACCTTAACACAAAGTCTTATAAAGCCTCTTCCAAGTCGGCCACTCACTCTTATCCTCCTTCCACTGCCTCCGCACAATCTCACTCTCAAACTCATTCCTCCCCGTCTTCAGATCCACCTCCTCAATCGTGACCCACCTCGGCCTAAACCAAATCTTATACCCAGCATAAAACAGTAACACGACTGGCATGGCCAAATACGCCGCGAAGAAATTAGCTGCGCGTTCGCCGGCATTGGTAGCTTCGTCGCCCGTGGGTGAGACAGCGACCCAGAATTGCGCGACGAGGATGAGGATGAGGGCCGTGAGACCGATGTAGGAGCCTGTGACGCCGATGGGAGATTGGTAGACGAGTGCGGAGAGGGAATTTCCTTGGTAGGCCCAGGCTTTGCGGAATTGGATGTGTGCGAAACAGATGGATGCCCATGTGAAGATTGAGGAGAGGCCGGAGAGTGCAAGAAGCCATGTAAACGCCGGGCCATTTAGGTCAGAGACGTGAAGGTAAGAGATTAGACCGATGAGACATGCAGCGCCAATTGCAACGAGCGGACGACCTTTGCGATCGACGTAGGCGAGGATTTGTGGCGCTTGGCCTTGTTCGGCGAGTGCGGCGAGAGTGCGGGTGGCGCCGTACATGGAGGAGTTGCCGACGGAGAGGACGGCGATGAGGACGACGGTGTTCATGACGCTGTCAAGGCCTTGGATGCCGGCGTCTTTGATGGCGATGATAAAGGGAGAGGCTTTGGCGTCGATGGAGTTGCGGCCGATGAGTTCGACATTGTCGTAAGGGACGAGGAGGCCGACTATGGTGATTGAGACGACGTAGAACTGAGTTTCGTTAGTTTTTTTACATGTGGAGGTGATGGATCAGCGAGGACTTACGAGTGCGATTCTCCAGAAGACCTGTTTGATGGCTGTGGGGAGCGCTTTGGAGGGATTGTGAGTTTCGGCAGCAGCGAGACCAACTAGTTCAGTTCCGGCGAACGAGAATGCTGCTGTGACGAGAATGTTGCAGAATCCTTTAAATCCGTTGTGGAATGCGCCCGGATTTTTCCAATAGCGTCCTCCAATATATCCACTATCTTGCCCTCCTCCACAGTTGATCACTGCGCCAAGAATACTGCTGTGTATCAGTACTTACTCCATCAGTCGCGGAAGAGAAGCTACTCACATAAATCCAATGACGGCAGCTACTTTGATAATGGAAAAACAGTACTCAAATTCGCCATACACCTTGACGCTGCATAAATTGATGACCACAATAATCAACAGGAATACTGTGATACTCGCCCATTTTGGGATGTCGAGACTCCAATATTCTAAAGTGATGGACGCCGCCATGATCTCTAAAGGAAAGGTAAAGAGCCATTGCATGGCATAGTTCCAACCAAATGCGAAACCCCAGGCAGGATCGATAAACCTTGTTGCAAAAGTCGAAAAGGATCCCGCAACGGGAAATGTTACAGCCATTTCGCCTAGTGCTTGCACCGTACAGAACAGCACTGCTCCTATTAAAATGAATGCGATCAGAAGAGAAGCTGGCCCTCCAGTCGCAAGAGCCGCTCCAGATCCGATAAATAATCCAGTTCCTAGATTTTTGTCAGCGGATAGCTCGGAGTTTGATATTGGATCCAGGTAGAATCATCTTACCTATTGAACCTCCGATCGCAATCATCTGTAAATGTCGTCCCTTTAATCTTCTTACTAACGGGGTATTTGCGATGTTATACATGGCGGCTTTCTGGTCATAATGCCTTCCATCAGTTCCAGCTGTTGGCGCAAACAACCGTTCAGATGCTGGTCGGAATCCATCTAGGGCTTTTGCTCCTACACTTCTTGCAGTCTTGGGTCGTTGCAATAGCGGGGTTACTGTTGCTGTCGAACCAGCAGAACGACTCTTCGCTGAATCCATCTTGCGAAGATCGTCCATCTGAGCTTCAAAGGTTGAGAAGGAGCGGGAGGTTACTTCAGAGGGGTCATAGGGGATGCAGGTCCAAGGTGAAAGAGGAAGTGGTCCTAGATTAACCGGGAGAGATGCAGATGCGGTTCGAAGTCGCGTGGGATAGACGGGATGATGTGATGGTGTGGCCGGAAGTACTTTTTGGTAGCTTTATCTGCGAAGGCTGGGCAGACCCGCAAGTTTTTTGATTGCCGTGTCGACGAATCCACATGCGAGAGAGTGGACTGGCGAGACTTGGATGTGTGGAGGAAGAAGACTCGAGCTCGGAGTGGTGAGCAAGCATGTTACAACTTCTGGGACCGAAGGCACGGAGTTGTGTGGGACGGGTCAGGAGAAAATTGGTGGCCGCGTGGGAGAAGATGGGGGTTGCGAGTTGCATGCAGCAGCTGCTGCGTATGGAGTCTTTCGCACAGCAATCCCGCATCTTTCTCCGCCTTGTTTACTCTGCTGAGCTGAAGCAGAATACGAGCAGGTCAAGTGAGTTGTTGAGCACGAACGAAGGGGCCATCGACAAGAGACAGCATCGGCTGGTTTGACCAACGTTGAGTCTTCTGCTTCGGGGTAATAATGAGCGTGTTGCCACTCGCACCATCGACCTCATGTTCCACGACAGACGACAGGAGGGGAAAGTATGTCGACAAGAAGAAGCGAGCGAGCGTCCGGACTTCCCCATACTTTTTATAACAACAACACTCAACGCCAACACCAAGGTCCAACACCAAAGGTCCAAACCCTGGCACCCCTCCAGTCTCCTTCG
>JBAMDN010000422.1:0-20425 GCA_037074945.1 Tetracladium marchalianum
TTATGTAGGTTTCTTGGTTCGGTTGGTCTTGCTAAGGTTAAAACGAGTCTCTTTCAGAATTATAGACAGCACCTGCTTCCGGCTTCCGGCTCGCTGCTCATGTTAGTTTCAGCCTACATAGGCATTGACTTAACGAGTTTTCCTCAAGATTCATGGGTGTTCGTAGAAAACCAAGTAAAGGGTTCATTCGGACAATTCCCAAGAATTTCAAGATCAAGATGGTTCTGTCTACTTGCGATTCATTTAACAAGAGGGCGGGGATTATTTGCAGGTGGGGGACAACGAGGATATTGCCTGTTAGAGAAATGGTGATGTTCAAGGCAATAAATAACGCGTCGTCCTGGGAAAGAACCGAGTCATGACATACAGTATGAGCCTCCCCGTTGCAAAGCTTCCAATTCTTCTTTTTACGCCGACGAACTACTTTCAATTGAAGAGAAGGGCAATAATCAGCGATCTAAACTCGGCGTATGAGACCGCTTGGAGATCGCGGGGTACGGGGACTGACGGGAACGCCACAACCGCAGCTGGCCACCTCCTCTCACGCGCAATTCGTTTCAAATCATCTCAAAGTTTGCCGGGCAAGAGCTTTTCCCCAGATGGAGACCCCGTACTTTCTTTCTAGAGACCTGTCAGCGGGGTTCTAGATTCGGGGCAAGTGACCTTTTTCACATCGTGAGTTCTGTTGGTGTTGCAGTTACATTATTGAGAGCCAGTGAGAGTCATGTCGCCTTCGATGGCTTTCGGGCAGATGGATTGGGCAGTACGCCATGTATCGTGCTCCAATTGTTGCCGAAGGCGTCCCGGTCGTTGCCTCGTTGTGCATACCGAGGAGAGTGGATGATCGAATGAGTTTCATTCGTTTAACCCCTGGTCTTTGAGAGCGATTGGGTATGGAGTAGTTTGTCAACAAACCCTTCCCGACCCCAGAAATAATGCACCCCATTGTTCAACTCCAGACCACGGTGGGAATCCCGGGTTTATTTTAGACTTTGAAGGTTGTCCTTCAAGACGTTGAAGAAGTCAATGTCTGTCATCTGATCGGCTGAAGCAGCTCAAGTTGGTCAGACTCTCCGAATGGCCTATCGCTGCCCTTGCACACGTTGCAGTGTAACCCACACTTCTCCGAATTCTCCAATCCAACTCTCAACTATTGTCATTTTCTAAAGCAGCGTAAGCCAATCTTAATCAAGCTCACTTCCTTGACTAAGCGTTATGGATCTGCGATTCCCTACAAGCGGGTCAACTACCGATAACAACCCGGTCCATTCCCCGCAGTGTCAATTTTTTTATAAGATCAACGATAACCTCACTTCGTCGTCCACCAGACAGCTCCATCTTCTTCGTGGACCAAGCAACACTTCTCTACACAGTTTTTCATCATGTCTTCAAGAGCGCAAGATGACATTGAGCCCGAGCGCACCAATACTCTTCAGTTCTCGGCCGAGGACCAGCTCGACCACACCAAATCCATGAACGAAGTTGCCAGGAACGCCAAAAATGCTTCAGATAAAGAGCATGCCATGACCTTATGGCAAGGCATCAAGCTGTACCCAAAAGCTGTGGCATGGTCTGTCTTGATCTCTACCTGTATTGTTATGGAAGGTTATGACGTTTGTTTACTCAGTAACTTTTGTAAGTGTTGGTGGTGGCGAAGAAAACCCCTCGTTTAGCTACAACACAAGCTCATCAACAATACCAGTCGCATTCCCTCAATTTAAACGCAAGTATGGCGAAATGTTGCCAAATGGAACCTACGAAATAACAGCACCATGGCAAGCTGGTCTCTCTAACGTGAGTAAATCTGCTTACCTAGTCACGTGACCGCATTCGTCCGAGTACACTGGTCGAAATCTTTAAAATATCTTTCCACCACGGGGCTTTTACTGATATGTTTTCACAGGGTGTGATTGTTGGTGAGATTATAGGTCTGTTCATCAACGGTTATGTATCGGAGATCTTCGGTTACCGGTATACAGTCATCACTTGTCTGATTCTCATCACCGGCTTCACTGCAATCTTTTTCACTGCCCAGACGGTTGTACATCTTTTGATTGCAGAGATCCTTTGTGGAATACCGTGGGGAGTATTCCAGACTCTGACAATTACATATGCAAGCGGTACGTGCTCTGATATTTTGGATTTTGTTCTAAATTTTCCAAAATGGCACTAGAGCTAACACCTGAGTAGAAGTTTGCCCTGTAGCACTTAGAGGGTACCTAACGACCTATATCAATTTTTGCTGGGGCTTGGGTAAGCGAGCCAAACCTGTAAAAGCCACAAGAGTTGTGTTAATAACGACTTTCGTGTAGGTCAAGTCATCGGTATCGGAGTCATCCGCTCGATGCTTCCCCGAGAGGACGAGTGGAGTTATCGCATTCCGTATGCTCTACAATGGATGTGGCCGGTTCCTTTGATGATTGGAATCTTCCTAGCTCCAGAATCTCCTTGTAAGTTCTGACTTTTTGATTTCCAGAGCTCCGGCACCTCCTCTCCACAAAGAGCACTGGCACCTCGGCATCAACCATATCATACCTATGACTTATATAGCATTAAAGAGGATCATTTGAATAAACTAGAGCGCACCGAACTAATTTCATTTCTTCAGGGTGGTTGGTTCGCAAAGGCAAAACAATTGAAGCAAAGAAATCTTTGCTTCGGTTAACTAGCTTGAACCGCGAAACCGACTTCGATGCCGACGAGACAATTGCCATGATGGTCCACACCACAGCCTTGGAAGAAAAGATCACATCCGGTGCAAGTTATCTTGATTGTTTCAGAGGAACGGATTTGCGACGAACCGAAATTGTCTGCATGGTCTGGGCGATCCAAAATTTGAGCGGAAACTCCTTCTCCGGATACTCTACGTAAGTCTCCCTCTAATCGTTTATCTCGTAGATCAAGTTCTGACTCTTTGTAGTTATTTCCTTAAACAAGCTGGTCTATCCGACGCCAACGCCTACAACTTCGCTCTCGGCCAATACGGTATCAACATGGCCGGTGTCTTCGGTGCATGGTTCCTCATGTCCTGGGGAATTGGCCGTCGCTCACTCTACCTCTACGGCCTCTGCGGTCTCTGCACCATGCTCTTCCTCCTTGGATTTCTTGGTCTCCCTAAAGATCGCCAAGCCGCCTCTCTCGCTACCGGCAGTATCATGTTAGTCTGGGCCGCATTCTACCAACTCACCGTCGGCACGGTCTGCTACTCTCTCGTCGCCGAACTCTCTACCCGTCGTCTCCAAATCAAGACCGTCGTACTCGGTCGCAATCTCTACAACGTCGTGGGTATCTTTTGCGGAGTCGTCACACCATACATGCTCAATCCCGGTGCGTGGAACTGGGGAAATTACGCTGGCTTCTTCTGGGCTGCGATTTGTTTCTTATGTATTGTGTATACTTACTTCAGACTTCCGGAGCCTTCTGGACGAACTTTCGCCGAGTTGGATCTTTTGTTCGAGAAGAGAGTCAGTGCGAGAAAGTTTGCGACGACTAAGGTGGATGTGTTTGCTGAACATCTTGATAATGATGTGATTCACAATTACGAGGAGAAGCTAGATGCTGCGGTGCATTCTCATGATGAGCATCCAAACTTGGGATTGAAGGCTTAACTTGGGGGACGGAAGGTGTCGGAAGGATGAATCTGGAGGATGGATGGACGGAGGAATGGAGTTCTATGTTAATATTGGGTGGAGGAATTGAAGGAGCCCAGGCGTTTTGGGCTCTATATCTTGCTCGGTCTGCATAGGTGCATTCACGGGGTAGGATCCAGGCGCGTTTCGGGGTGGTTTTTCGGGGTCAATGTCTTTACCAACAAGTGAAACATTTGAGTTCTGCAAGTAGTTGAAGTTCACAGAACTATCTCAAACTCATCGCTTGAATAAAATAACCACAAATATTCTATAGTACAGAGATGTTGTTTCAAAAGAATGCTATTGAGGACCTTGGTGGCTTCGCGTCCGGCTTCGTGACTGTAACGCAATGCGATGCGGCTTTTGAAGTATCTCCATTCATTCATTGGTGTTTAAACTAAAATCTCATTGCACAAATGTAGACAATTGACGTCTCAAGTGCTTTTCATTTTAGCATTTAACCTTTATGGACCTATCGTATGGTTGTCCAATCTTTCTGGTAGGTAGTCTTGGCACGTAAATAAGATACCCTGGAACAAATCGTGATTTAGATAAGATAGCATTGATAGAGGTGGTTGATTATTATGTGGTGATAGATAGACGAGAAAACATAGAGAGATAAGAGCGAAACAGAAAGTTCCCGTCTTCCTTCGTGCTCAACCACAATCAAGTGGCCCCAAGGCTCTCGATGACGATTCGACCATCAAAAAATGAGCCACAGCTTTTGACCTGCAAGAATTTTCATTGGAAAGGAGAATAAGCATCAAGCAAAATCTCCATTTCACAGAAGTGAACACCCAACTTGACCTCAAGTCAATTCCAACATTATTTTGTATACCCTCAAGATATATGGATGTTCCGCCCAATGCCTTCACCCCACTCAGCAGCTGGGGATACGACCATGCTTTGAGAAGGCACGACATATCTTGATCCTCCGTCGCCTCTACCCCATTCGCCAGTAGGTGATGCGACCATACTTCGAGACGTCATGTGCATCTTCTCTTTCTGATGTACAAGTAGATTATCCGCTCGAGTATAACTCTTCCCGCAATTTGGAACCCCACATGCGTGAATTTTGAGTGAGACCATAGACTGCGGATCTGATTGTTGACGAACAACTTTACACCCTTTAATATGCCGTTTGAGATTGCCTCTTCGATTCTTATGAATTCCAGTGGGTTCGAAGCCACAAATACAAGAAGTTCTTCGTATGGGTGATCTAGAGGGTGTGCGGCGGGTCTTGTTCAGTACATTTTTCGGGCCTGCGTCGTTTGGTGGTGATGGAAAGTGATTGATGGGTGAAGGGATTTGGTCCTCGCAATGATTTTGATTCCTAGAATAAATATTAGTAAATGCGTGTATAATCAAGAGGATTAACTTGCCTATCTTGGTAATGGATTTGAGGTTGGGGTTCGAAGTAGCTCGGAACAAGGCCGGCTGAAAAACAATCGCCCTCAAAAGAAGGAAACATCTTCTGCTCAGAGCTTGCCAATTCCACCGGTCGCTCCATGCTCTCAAGCTCCAATGGGCCATCAAGACTTCCTGGCTCTTCAAACAATACAGAATCACCAAAAAACATTGGAGGATCGTTTGTTGGCCACAAGTTGCCACTTGGTAAACTTTCTGAGTTGCTCGACAAGGAAGCGTTGCGGCTACCACTGCCGTCTGAAAGCTCAGGAAGACTGTGGGCTGCGCTTCCGAAAGACGACGGGAAGCTGGCCACTCTACTCCAGTCTTGACTTGTCCAAGGTATTGCGGATGGTGGGAACTGTTCATCTATGCTTTGGTAATTCAATGGGGAAATTGAGTGTCGCCCTTCTGGCATTTTTTCTGATGAACCAGAAGCAGAGACCCGACTTCGGTCACTGAAAGAATTGAACGGCGCTGGGCTTTGCCATGCTTGATGATCTGTAGGCGAAAGTGGAGAGCAAGGACTGGTCGGGTCAGGGGTAGAGTAGGTGGAAGGCCACTGGTTGTCTCGATGGTTGTGGCCCGCATACTTCTCGCTGGACTGCCAGTGCTGCTGCTGGTGGTGAGACATCTGCTCGCCCATTTCAGCAATTGATTTGGTCGGAGTAGATTCCTTTTGTAATCGAAGGGTAGCATCTCCAATTTGGCTGAACGTTACGTCTTGAGTTGGCATTTCTGATATATGATCAGCTCCGTTTATTTTGACGAACATCGAAACTGGTAGCTCTGAAATCTCTCGACGTCGTAGAGGTTTTGACGTGTCTGAAGTTTCCAGCGTGAAATTCTGTCTATATTGAGGCTCTCTTCTCCCGTCTTGCTTTGAAGACTGTGGCCAGGGAGAAAGACGCCTTCTCACCGATCTCAACCTATTGACAGTTGAAGCAAGGCGCCCTCCATGACTTTCAACCTCCGAACAGCCGTTGACGTGGTATCTGCCAATTTTTTCTCGCTCTCCACACTTGTAGCAGTGATAGTCGCCATTCGAGGTTTGCAAACAACCCAAGAGGTGTTTCTGCATTTTTTCTGCGGATGAGAACGACCGCTTGCAATCTGCAATTGGGCAGATTCGCTTGAAACATTCGTCGTTTCCAGACGGATTACGCTCATACATAACCCAAACGAGAAAATAGTCGTGTGTTGGTTTGTGCGTCGGCTGAGCCAGCATTCTATTAAAATTTAGCACGCGAATTAGGGATGCGGGCGGAAATGTCACATACCCAGTAGAGTTGTCGAATGCAGCATGTACTGGATGTTCTCCAAAAGAGTGTTGATTGATCTGCACTTCAGAATCTGGAATTTGGTAATAATCGCTCAATGAAGCCATGATCGCAAGGAGAAACGCGTGTTCCAAGGAAAGGAACTTTGACGTGAGATGAAAAGTTTGGGTTTTCGAACTCTGACTTCAGGTCCAAATTTCCAGGGGACTTCCCATATATCATTCTGGACACAATGCTATTCTCTGCATCTTCGTCCTGAGAAAATTTTCTTTTCAGGACGCCGGAATCAAGGTGAACCTGTCCTGTGACGCTGGCCCGCGTAGACACCCCAAAGCGAAGAACCGTCCCGTGCTCTCCCATTTAATCAGACCGAGGAGACCAATAATGTCCTTCAAAGATATTGGGTTTTCGTTCGCCCTGTCTGGCAGTGTCTGCCTCGTCTGCCTCGTCTTCCTTATCTCGCTAAGACCCCAATGGACATGAACTTGGAGCCACTCTCGGGATCGGTCGGTCCAACTCCAGAAAATTACCAGCTGAGTTACCCCGGTCAGCATCATGACCTCGTAAGCTCTCTTGTCAGGACAGACGTGAGGCATCGCGTTTGGGCCGTAATGACTGGTTGTTGAAGCTCTTCGTCCTTGGATTCCTCATATTTCGTAGAGTTGGACTGACGGTCTAGGCACACCGAGGTGCCGTGCACACCATCTCGGGATAGCATAATGTGGGACTGTTCCAATTCAACAGTTGTTACTTTGAGATGTAAATGAGCTTTGGATTGAATTGAAGCAGCAAAAAGGACAACAAGAAAATCAAAGAACTGTTCAAGCATGGAGGGATCACGGAGTCTTATATTTTGAAAAGAAATGAGAGTGGGCAGTGCAGCATAGCCTAGCGAAGCAACTAGAGTTCTCATCTCCATGAGGCGGAGCAAAGCTTTCAGTGGTGTTGGAGGGGTCGAGAGGGGTGATCCCAGCCTCGTTGCAGAAGTGCTCAGGTACCTATGCTTCATCTTTTATCAGTCAATATTGCAGTAGTATTAACCCACTCTATACGCTACCGTAAAAAAGACGAACGTGAATATGGTCTTTGTATCAAGCAATGACCTTGAGATCCCCCAGTCTGAACGGAATCAAGTTCAAGGAGATGCTTAGAAATCCTGAGCAGATCACTCCCAGAAGCGGGGGCTCACAGCTCGGGGTGGTGGTTCATCTTGCCCAATTTCTTTCTTGTTTTCTCGTTCCAGGATTGATTGTGGTGTGGACGGCTAATTTCTTGCTCTCACCGAAGCCGGGCGCGATTGATAGGCGAGGCTGTCTTCTTGGCTCCTCTGATTGCTGGAGTTTCGAAGTTGCATGCCGTGCGTGTTGCGTTCAATTGCTTGATATGGCATGGTCTTGTTTTCTCGTCCTAGAATGGTGATGTTCAAAGATCTAGACTTTGTGGTGTGGTGGATGTGAAGGAGAGAAGAAAGGTCGTTGGAGGTGAAGCGACTCCAGTGCATTTGATTATGCCAAGATCCTTGGCATACACTGTCTAAAAATATCACTAACTTCCCTTTCCCCTCCGGGTCTTCCATCTCCCCAATCTCAAAATTGTCTGGACTCTGACCATGTCATTTTTGGGGATAGCTTCATATGCTACCGGAGGTCTCGTTCGCCAACGACTTGATACTCAGTAAAGTTGACCCAAAACATGGAGGTGCAGCCCTGCCACTTTTTCATCCTACCCTCACATACATACGTCGGCTTCAGGTTTCGATGTAAAACGATCGAGTGAAGATAGAAGGCCTGGATTGTATCGAAAACATCACGGGAGAAGGGGAAAAAACTGGTTTCCCAATTGAGTCCTAGCCTTTTCTAGGTTTTTTTTTTTGGCTACATGAAATTTGGAGATACTTGGGTGTTCATCTAACCCACCTAACTATATACTCTGCGACTGATTACATTTTACTTTTTATTGGCATCTACAATACAAGTATCTTATGCTTGAAGTCTCTTCACGGATATTTGTCGAAATTTTTTGGCTTGATGTTCGTGTAGAGTTCCCTAGAAGTTTGAATTGAACCTCCTTCTACGTTCATGTTCACATGGCACCACGCGCTCAATTGAGATTCTTCCTTCCTTTGTTCTGTTGGCTTATAGTATCCACTATGTAATCAATTCTCAAATTTATTAGCATGGCCGTAATCCAAGTTTTGCGTCTTGCCTTTCGGATGTTTGTTCTTTCCCAGGATTTTGGCGTCCTGAAAACATACCATACTCCTACCACCACACCTTCAGGACGGTACCCTAAAAATACCTCAAGTTTGAGGAAGAACATGACTCTGCATCCTTTTAACATTTATCGAGCAAAATAATGTATTCGAGCTACTCATAAAGCACACATAAATTTGAAGTATCGCCACCAATCCCGCACATCCACCATCTCAAAAATAGCCAACACATCAACCACACAGATCAACCTTGTACTCACAACCTACGTGTTCCGAGCAGAGTTCGCCTTTCTTACGCCCGGCCTCTTTTATCTCTCCTATTTTTGAAGTCAGAACGCGTGGAGAAAATCCAATCGACTTGTTCAGCTTGGTTTGAGAAGGTGAAGACCTGGGGGGATAGACGCCGTCGGTGACAAAAACCGCGCATTGTCACGAACTTGTGTTCGCAGGAAGTGGATCGTATTAATTTCCCCCATATAGCTTTGCACAATAACGGGAGCGACTTGAGAGGTAGTGCGAAGCTGTTCTCGTTTATTGAGAGTGTTCTGTCAGCTTCCCGGACGCCAGCTCATCACGCTCCGTGGGCAGTGGCGAGAAGGATTGGGACAATTGCCCAATTACTGAGACATCTCTCACTTTTATCCGTGATATCACATAAGATATTTTGCTGTTTCAGTGCCGGTGGCAAGAAATTGTTGATATATTGTCGTTGTCCGCTGTCCATTGGTGCCGCCACCACTTTCGGACGGACCACAAGCACTTTCAGTAAGCACTTCACTTGCCTCCCTTGATGTTGTTGAAGTAAATCTAACTCCTTCTTAAGAATATCGAAGCAAGAAACATCTGGAAGAGCAACACTGCCGAGAGATAGAACACACAAGTCAACATGCCACCCCAAAACCCAACTCAACCGTACGTCACAACAATCGTGCTTCACTTGCCTATCTCTCAAACTTCCTCATTCCCTTATACTGAGCAAATTTACTTCTGTATTCCTTTAATTCCTCCCAATTCCTCACTAAACCCCCGCCCATAGACCTCCATCACCAGCACCACCAGGCCCCCGAGCTCGCCAAGTCAACCAAACACCAACAATTACCACACCTCTCACAGCAGCACATCTACAACATATCCCGAGAGAACCATCACATCTGAAGAAATATCTTTCTAAGGTTGAAAATTTCGAAAGATTACCCCTTGGATTGGAGACGAACCGCAAAACCGGATTGGAGATGGTGAGGGAGTGGGATCGCGTGTGGGAGGAGGTGAGTGTGCGATGAGGATGGGAGGTACGGAAGCTAGATGCGGGGAAGAGATAGGAGAGACACTAGGTGGAGGTGGAAGTGAGAGTGATAAGGGATGTGAGTGAAAATTAGGTGGAAGTAATGGGAGCAGGTAATGGTGGTAATGGGTGATACGTTGGATATCTGTAGACACCCGTCAATTCTGGGAAACAGGACAGAAAAGACTAAAGATAATGATGAGGGCCATAGACCTATGGCTACTAGGTACAGATAAAAGGATAGAGATTTAGTACAGCTGCTTTCACGAACGTGCGTGTTTGACGTGAATAAGATCCTGCTTAGGTGGAGCGTTCAGAAGAAAAGCAAAAAGAGAAACAGAATAATAGCGTGCCACTATATCTTACTAACAACACCTGTTGAGTGCAAGATTCAGTGCAATTGTATGCCAGTGAGAAAAATCAAACTCCATTCAGCCATGTGATGTTGTATTCAATTTACTACCACGTAAACACCTCAATACACCTCCATTCCAGACCATCCTCATCTCTCACCACATCACCCTCGTTCACCTTCTCCCACACACTCGGCAACTTCACCTCCCCAATCTCCAAAACCTTCTTCGCCTCTCCCCCTTTCACATCCCATCTCCCCACACTAACCCCATCACCCCTCCTCAAAACTCCCTGCACAACCCTTCCGATCCTCGCCATCATCCCTCTCTTCCCCCCTTCCTCAGTTTTCAAAACCCACCCCCTCCCCTTCCCTTCCTCCCTCTCTAACTCTCTATCAATCCAACACTCCTCATACTTCTCCTCAACTCCCTTGGCCGGATTAACCATCGTACCATATTCTAACGTCTCCCCGTTTGATTGCGGATGCATATCACCCTCATCTTGAACCTCTTCGGTCGTTTTGTTGTCAACCCAATGTGTCCATATTGTGTGTGCTGGACTGGTGGAGGTGGCGGGTGTGTGTACGGAGGAGCCGGCGAATCCCCATTCTAGTTTTGGAGAAAAGGTGGTGGGGAGGTAGGTCCTGATGTCGACGTAGTTGCGTTGGGGGGTAGTGAGAACTATGGTGCTGTTTGGCTGTTAGTTATCTAGGTACCTAGGGTCTTGTAGGTTGAGAATGGGTGTGACAGGGTGGGGGATATGGAGACTTACTCGGTGTTTTCGCCAGCGGGATCATCCTAGGAGAGTCAATTGGGTAGGAATTAATATTGGGTGCATGGTACATACGCCCCATTTTATGTACTTGCGTACGGAGATGTAAGGATCTGATTTTGGCATTGTGGTGATCTTGCAGATTTGACATCTCGAAGAATGGAGGGGTGAAAATCGCGGGGTTGAGAGTCGTGAATACTGTCACGTGTCGATCGCCGCGACACGAATCTTTAAAAGCAAAGTCCCAATATCATTGGGGAAGTGTTTAGGACCAATTTGAACACATATATCCATGGTGTGAATAAAATAAAGGTTGCAGTTGAAAACTTGTCATCGTCTCGACAGGGGCCATGTACCTATAGAGTACGTAGGTTTGCAAGACAGAGAACAGACGAAAGAGAGAACAGAAAAACAGAAAGTGCAAAGGCAAAGACTTGTGTTGAAGAAGTTCTATTAGGATGGTGTTAGAATTAATGTACAAAGTAGAGTGGAGGATACATTCCAATCAAAAAAGAAAACACATTAAAAAAAGGAGCCGTTATCATCAATCAAGCGTGGCATCCCATCCAACCATTCCAATATCCTTCCTTCCCAGGGATCCTGCGCCTTCAATGAGACGCTATTACAAAAAAGAACATTTTACATCGCACGCTTTCTTTCGTACATCAATTAAAATCAAGCCTTGGTTGCGGATGCAGCTGCCGCCTTCTCTCTGATTCCAGAGCCGGCTGCTCGGTACCAGACGTCGCCTCCCCATCTCATCATTCTCTCAACTGCTGCTGTAGGTGTGATTGCCGGTCGGACGTCGAGGTAGAAGACTGGTTCTCCGGTAGGTTCAGGTGGGCCAGAGTAGTAATCGATCACATATCGGACTTCTTTCTTTTGGCCATCAATCTCGCGTTGGACGAACCAATCGTGACGATCAAATGGAGGTTCAGTACTAAAATTATCAGCGATTGCAGCCAATCATGGCAGATAAACAGAACTTACGCATAGACAGAAGGATAAATCTTGCCCATCACCTGGATCATAGCTGCCTTAGGGGTCATTTCCTTAGGCCTACCCATGAAACGAATCAATCTGGGTTGAGGGAGATCCTCGGCCACACCGGCATCCCATCCATCGCCAGCTACGCTTCCTTGCTCTCCCTGTTTGCAAATATCCCATCCTCTTTTCAACCCCTTTCCGAATCTCCTCTCCCATTCCACGATCTCGGCCCAGGCTCCTTCGTTCAGGAAATTGTGCACGGAAACCATGGATTCAACAGCAGAGACATCCGTATCAGAGTATCCTTTGCGCAGGAGGGCATTGTACATTTGCTGTGGCGATGGGTATTCCCAGTTTCCCTCTCCGGATCCTTTGGGGATAGTGGAAGGTTCGCGCTCGGTTGGAAGAGAGACGGTCTGTGTTGGAGCACGATCTTGGGAGATCTCCGCGAACATGTAGTTGAGGGGATTATATTTGGAATATTTGGATTCGGTCGAAGCTGGAGCCTCTGGTTTCGCAGGAGGTGGTGTATAGGGACATGCAGTCTCTGCTTTTAAAACTGGATTGGTAGGTGATGGAGGAGTGGCCCTGTGCATTGGACACTCTGGCTATATGTCTCTTAGATTGATTCACAATTGATGCAAGAAAGGACTTACTGGTGGAGTTCCCCCTTGTGCTCCATGTCCTGAAGTAGGATGTGCTGATCTAGTATCTACAACAGATACAGGAGGGTCTGCCCAGAACCATCCCATTGTATCGCTTGGTTTGAAAAAGAGGTATTAAATAAATAAATGTACAATCAGTGTATCCGCGACAAAAGTTTGGGGATTGCAGAGGGAAAAGAAGTTGTAGATGTTTATCAACGCGATGTGTTGGAGTTGAAAGTCCAAGATCGTTGAAGGGGCGAATGACAAAGCCTGAAATTACAATCTTTCACTTTTTCTGCCCGACCTTTTCCGTCACCGAGCATTCCCTACCACCGAGGCGTAGAAAGGTTGACTTGTTCATACAAAACTTCAAATTGCAGTCTGAAATGCAGTATTTTAACATCCAAACAACTGTTAACAGGCTTCTGCTACACAAATTCCTTGATACATAGATTTAATAGCAGAAAAGTGGTGTGGACATGAATGTAAACAATCTACTTAGCGACAATCGAATTCTTTGACGTCACTGTAACTTCTCCTGGCCACATGCTCCGTAGCGCATCTCTCCGAACATCGCGTCGGGGGCAGTGAAGTGAACAACAATGGATAAATGGTAGCTTCTGTGTCCTTCAGTGGACATCTACTTCAACAAAGATGAAATCGGCCTTGACAGCAGGCACCAAATGCCTCCGACAATCCTTCCCTAGAGTCTTCTCTCGACATTCCCTCCTCGTTACACGCCACTCAACCACCAGATCCTACGCGCAAAGTCGAACGCGCCTATTCCGATCACCACCACCCAGATATGGCTTGATACTGGCAGCAGCCGCAGGATTGAGCCCTGCGGCATTTGTGCAATTATCTGAGGAGGATAATGGAGGTACAGAGCAAACGGCCGAGGGGCGCATGCTTGAAGCTTCGAGGGATGAAATAAAGAAAGAAGTTGGGGATGATGTTCATGGATTGAAGCGCTTTGGGCACACTATAATACTCTATCTCGATCTCTATATTTGGGAGCCAGCTTGTACCGGTTTTCGCTTCCTCCACTTGGTATTTATCTTTGTTCCGGTCATCGTTGCCGTACCTGCCATATGGCTTGGGTCGAGGAACCAGGAACGAAACAACGAAAGATCTGGTACACTCTGGTGGTACTGGTTTCTCGTTAAATCTATGGAAAGAGCCGGTCCAGCTTTCATCAAGGTAAGTGTAGCCTATTTCGTTCTACCTCAACAGTGCTAATTGATACCAGCTTGGACAATGGGCAGCTTCCAGAACAGACATCTTCCCCACACAGATGTGCGAGATCATGTCGCAACTCCACTCTAATGCTCCCGCACATTCCTTGGCCGTGACTAAAAGAATCATCCGAAAAGCCTTTGGAGGAAGACCGTTTGAGGAGATCTTTGAAGTGTTTGAAGAGAAGCCTCTCGGCGTGGGAGCTATTGCTCAAGTATACAAAGCCAAGCTCAGACCAGGCCTGGCCGCTCCTGCAGATCCTGAGTCTGAAGACCCCCCAAATCTACGGAAACATGTTCGCAAGAATGTGGACACCCTGATCAAGAGCACACCTCAGAGAGTTCCTTCTCAGTATGTTGCTATCAAAGTCCAGCACCCAGGAGTGGAAAGGATGGTCAGAAGAGATCTTAGGATCATGGGATTCTTCGCATCAGTCCTGAACGCTATCCCCACGATTCAATGGTTATCTCTACCAGATGAGGTGGATCAATTTGGAGAAATGATGAAGTTGCAACTGGATCTTAGAATCGAAGCTGCCAATCTCACCATATTCCGGAGGAAATTCAAGGACAGAACAACTGCCTGGTTTCCTTACCCTTACACAGAATACACTACACGGCAAGTCCTTGTCGAGGAATTTGCGCAAGGCATTCCCTTAGCAGATTTTATGGAGAATGGTGGAGGAGTATTCCAACAAGAGATTGCAGACGAGGGTCTTGATGCATTTTTACGAATGTTGCTGATTGACAATTTTGTCCATGCGGATTTGCATCCTGGCAATATTATGGTTCGCTTCTACCAGTCATCACAGCCAACGAATCCCTTCAGGAAACACAAAGATGAGGACCCTCAAGCACAACCTGATGTCACCGAAGAAGTGCTCGAACGATTGAGGCCATTTAGACACAGCAAAGACCCAAAATCTTGGGAGGCAGAACTGCAGAAGCTCGACAATGAGGGCTTCCGCCCACAGTTGATCTTTATTGATGCTGGACTAGTCACAGAACTCAATGCCACGAACCGTGTAAACTTCCTTGATTTGTTCAAGGCTGTTGCTGAGTTCGATGGATATAAAGCTGGCCATCTCATGTGTGAACGTTGTCGCCAGCCAGAAGCCGTCATTGACCAAGAGATATTTGCTCTCAAGATGCAGCATCTGGTTCTCGGAGTCAAAAGTCGTACGCTTGCTCTTGGTAATATGAAGATTGGAGATATCCTCAATGAGGTTTTGGGTATGGTTCGTAGTCACCATGTGCGAATGGAAGGGGATTTCGTCAACGTCGTTATCAGCATCTTGCTGCTCGAGGGTATAGGCAGGAGTTTGAACCCAGATATCGACTTGTTGTCCAGCGCGCTGCCCATTCTGAGGCAGCTCGGGGCTCAAAGTGGTGGGGGTATGCTCAGATCTGGAGATTTCTCCATGTTGAAGGTCTGGGCTGGATTGGAGGCGAGAAAGTTCCTCCAGGCGAGTATAGAAGATGTAAGTATTCCTTTCTTTCGTGTTTGCATCGCTGACGTTCGTGTAGGTGGAGAGATGTGTAAGGTACGACCTGTTGTCGCCGAATGTATAGATAGGTAGACCAAGACGGCATAATTAGCATTCTCAACGGCGTTATCAAAAAGAGCGTTGAATACTTGCCTGGCATGCGCAAGTCCCTTGCTCTTGTTTGCAATAGATCTAAATCAATTGTGATAGAATTGGAGCGAGTTGCCGATTCTCAGGTTTTGGTCTGCTTTTTCGAAGTTGCAATGGTCGTGGACAGTCAATCTTTCACCCAACCTCGCCTCGCTTCACCACTTTTCTCTCGTCTCCCTTCTTCGCGTTCTCACCTTTCCCAAATACCACCGCATGATTCCAAGAACGATCTGATTCATCAACGTACACAGCGTTATTGGTTTTCACTATTTCTGCCTCTCTCGTCAATTCAAGATTCTCGTGCAAATCTACGCGATACTCTTTCTCTTGTTAACACGGAGATTCACTAGCTTTGTCCTCCGTTATCGTTCTCTACTCTCAGTCAATCACCCTCGACCCTACGACTTCAGCACTCGTACACCCTTCGTCAAGATCTCTTACACTACCTTGCAGGTCAATCACAACTCTCTTTTACCAACTCTCCACATCTCATATCGGCTTTCGCCATTATTTTGAGGTTCTCCTCTCTGCGATCTAAGTCTGCTTGTTTTTTTCGAATTCGGTCAACGCATTTTTCTTGCTATTGCCTCGAAGACACTTCATACACATGCATCCACCCAAAAATCTTCTGCTACCCGCCACGATGCCTGGACCTTCAAACTCCTTGCAACAACAATCTGACGGCATGGACAGCCTTGCGCAGAGTGTTGCTGTTATGCGCGATGGCCAGTTGAGCGCTCCTAAGCGAATTGGTGAAGATTTTGACCATGACACTCAACAACAAGGTTTCGCCTACAGCTCCCCCGAATTCCCTCAGTTCGACGCAGCACTGGCTTCCGAGCGAACTAATGGGGACTCTGGCTTTGCACGTCAAATCTCCTCTCACGACCCCTCCTCTTCTGGTCGGATCGGCGCAGCAGTTACCTCTTACCAGACTGAAGATGTCCCTGACATTGCACGTCAACAACAACAACATACCTCTCCCCACTCCACCTCCTCTTCTGATCTTATCTCTGATCAGACTAACGATGGCTCTGACCTTGAACATCAACAAGGTACTCCTCACCAGTCATTCGTCTCTCGTCGGATCAGCGCAGTACGCAATTCGCTCTATCGACTTCTCCAACGTCTCTTCGAACCCACCAACAATAGCCCATACTCGTTCCCAAACAATGGTGCATTTCTCACAGATGAGACTTTTGGAGTTACTTCATCTGAAGAGAGCGGACCAGTGTCGGAAATCGACGAAATATACATCCATCCGTTTCATGGCCCCCAGCGACTCAAACGATCTGCAAACACTCCTGTTGATGCTTCTGCCGATGGTTCTGCCAATGCTCCAGTCAACACTCCGGTCCATGTCAACTCTCCCGCCAACACCCCTGCTACACTTGCCAACACTCCTGTTGACTCTCCTATCAACTCTCCTGTTGTTGCCGGTCCATCTACTCTACAACCGGTTCATCTACAAGGTGCAAGTGCACCAGTCGATAATTCTCAAGCTGTCCACCCACAACCTGCCAATCGACATGCCGTTCCGCACCATGTTAACACACAAAACGGAGTTCCACCACAGCCTGATAATGAGTCTTGGGCCCACCTCATGGCAAAGAGCCGAACATTCTGGATTGGATTCGTTCTCGTCCTCGTTGGTATTATCAATGCTAGCGCAGTTATCGTCTTGATCTTACGCAACAAGACCGTCGGTGATCGCTTCAGCTTTAGCGTTGGTCAAGCATTCTGGTTCCTCACTAGCATCGTCTCAATCATCTCCGGCCTCCTCGCTATCGCATACAAACGCTTCAACGGTCACGCCTGGCTCCAATCCATTGGTTTCATTCCTCCTCAACGTCAACGCAGATTCAGATCACCAAGAGAACGTCAAGAATTCGCAGCCCGCCTGGAACAGCGTCGTCAAACCGCAGCTGAACACAGGGAAAACATCATCGGCGCTGGACTTTGGAAGGATCCCCGAACCATGGTCAAGAACGCGTACTGGAAGGTCATGTATCCAAAGAACTTCACGCCGCCAAGACCACTCGCAAAACTTCCCAGCGGACCCATGCCACTCCCCATGCTCAGAGAGCCCGTCGAAGAGGAAGATATCGAATTACGGGTTCTGGCCTGTACGTCTAGTAATGAACACGCTGTCAAGAAGCCTTCGGAGGGATTTATCGTCGGCCCTGATTCGGATGATGAATCGCCTCGTGCGTCGATTTATAACAACGGCCACGACGAGCAGCCTGCCTCTTCTGGTAATTCTTCTCCTAACCTTCCCCCTCTTTCCTCTTTCAATCGAAATGGCTCGAACCATTTTGAAGGCTTTTCGGGCTTTCAATCTGGATACTATTATGAGTTGGCCCATCCGGGGGAAGGGAGAGGTGAGGAGGAGGGAGATGAGGAGAAGGAGAAGAGTGAGCAGGAGGTGAAGGAGGAGAAGGAGAAGAGTGAGCAGGAGGTGAAGGAGGAGCAGAAGGAGGAGAAGGATGAGTAGGAATGAGGGGAGGTGGTGGAGTTTGTTGTGTTCTGTTTTGTAGACAATGAATAATGAACTTTTCAGAATGAACTTTACCTATATCCTTGCTAATCACCATGCCGTCCTGGGCGCTAAACTTTCAAAAGAATATATAGAATGGAGAAGGAAATGCCTGGGGAAGCCGGTGATGTTGGCGTGTTATGTGTGCGTGGTACTTTCTGCTTGCCATCATGTAGATCTCGCCTTCCTCTCTCCAGCTATAATAAGAAAATAGAAGGGCTGAGTGTTACAGTTGCATATTCGACAATCTTAGGCTTACAGGAAGGTGTTAAGGAGCGAAAACGTGTTGTTCTATCATAACCTGATCACAAAAGGAAAAAGGAAGAGGAGGGTGTTAAAATCAAATGTTCGACATTGTCAGTATTGCAGAAAGGTGTCAGGGACTATGAATGTGCGTCTCTATTAAATGATTAAAGAAAAGGCACCTATACAGTAGTACTGCCGTCGGGTTCGGCACAGTTTCACAAAAGATGTACCACGGAAGGTACGAGCAGTGTTGCGTTGTTGTCGGATGTTGAACAGGTCGAACCACGGTTGAATAACATTTGACGCTACGAAAGGCGTGGATGACCAACGATGGGTGTTAAAATATTTTTCATGTGGGTTCAGAATTACGGAGAGTCGAACTCACAGACTTGATTGACAAAAAGAGCTTGCTTCCTCAAGTTTGTTGTATGGTGCTGACAATGGCAATTTAACATCTTTCTTTGCCGCTTCTTCATGAAATTTAGCTCAGTCTGATCTTCTAGATGAATTTAATAGTTGCATTCTTTCAGTTTGCGATTGGCACTTCCTGAGAGAATGGTGCTTGTAAATAAGGCGAAAATAAGAAAGTACAAAGAAACAGTACATCATATATCATATCAGACAATCATTGATTCTCATATCTACACATCAAGTTCTACCTCATACCCACACTCCATCAAATCCTCTCATTCCTCTTCCTATTCTCCCTCTGCCGAACCTCCTTAGCAACAACCTTCCTCCTCTTCTTCCACGCCCGACTAGCCTCCCCTCTATGCTCATAAAACCACTTCTGAAAGTCCGTCTCATCAGCTCCTGCCTCCACAGCCTTAGTCTTAGAAGCCGACGGGGTACTCGCAACTTCCGGCTCCTCTGCATCTCCATCCTCATCATCCTCGTCCGTAGGCCACACGAATCGTTTTTTTGCGTGTGCCGTATCCGGTGTGGGAGCTGCACTTCTCATTCCACGCCATTCAAAATCCTTTTGGGTGAAGGGCGTGAGGGGAACTTGAAGTTGGTATTCCACTTCGGCATCTGAGTCGTTGTCGGCGCCGAAGAAGGAGAATCCTGCATTGGCTGTGGGTTTGGAGGCTAGCGTGGAAGTGATGGAGGGTGCAGGGCGTTTATAGAGTGCTTCAAGGGGATGGACTGTGGTTAATGGAGGAGCGGTGGGGATGGTGATGCTGAGGTTGTGTGGTGGCCCGGAGGAGGACTGTGGCCGCGATGCGGCTTTGACGGAGGGACTGGCTTCTGCTTCAGAGTCTGAGGATGCGTCCGAGGAGTCAGATGAATCGGAGTCAGATGATGAGTCGTTAGGTGGTGGAGCAGTCTTTTTGGCTGAAGGAGTTTCTGGGGGTGCTAGTTCGTCTTTGTCTCCTTCCTCTTCTGATTCGTCCTCAGATGAAGATTCTGAGCTGCTGGATTCCGATGCAATAGTTTCTTTCTCTATAACTCTAGGCGTGGGTTCTGGTTTTGCTTTCTCTCCTTTTCCTTCCTGTTCTTCTGATGAGCTCTCTTCAGAGGAGCTATCTTCCAATGAGCTGTCATCTGAGGAGCTGCATTCCGCGGGCTCTGAAACTTTTTCTACAGACGCCTCTTTAGCTTTTTTGGCCTTTGCTTTCTTGGATGCAACCTCGTCAACATCCATATCATCAAGTCCTGGCTTCTTCGTAGCAGTAGCAATCCCACCCTTGACAGCCTCCACAACATTTCCGTCCTCATCCACCCATCCTTTGCCTTTCACAAACTCTGAAACCGCCTTCTTTTTCGAACTTCCTGAGCTGCTCCTCAAAAACGTAGCATACTTCGTTGCCTTCGTAAATTCGTGCACCACTGCTTCCTTTCCCTTTTTGCTACCTCCCTTGGCGGGATTAGAATCCTTTGCATCTTCCTTTGAAGCCACATTCGGTGGTAAAACAGTCTTGAACAAACATTCTGGGCCAGTTGTGTATTTCGATTTATTGACCATTCCTTTCTTTTTCTCCTTCTCCTTTGAAACCTGAGTAGACGGTACAGTCCACCCCCTCTTGACCTGCCTCTCTCCAATATCCACTGCAACTATTTCATCTCTCTTCCTTTTCTTATGTTTCTCCTTCTTCGGTTTCTTCGGCGCACCTTCTGCTTCCTCCACAGCCCGTTCCACAAGCGGTCTTGCAGTCTCGACTCGTACTTTCGTGCCTTTTAGAATAGATCCATTAAGCTTCT
>JBAMDN010000423.1:0-15947 GCA_037074945.1 Tetracladium marchalianum
AGCTCAGACTCTCGATGAGATGATTGAGGAGAGTCACAACCGAATTCATGACTGATATCTTTGATCCCGCCAAATACTGATTGATTGATTGATCTTGCCGTCTATGTCGTTATGTTCGATCATTTCTCAAATCTTTTGGGGGATGTGACAACTTCCCATACCACGCATATCGGCATTAATATCTCTCTTTCTCCCCTATACTTGACTCTACAGCCTACGGGAGTAATGGTCTTTACAATCATACTCTGATTCATTATAGAATTGAGTAACATCGGATTTGAATGGCGTCTGTTTTCGTTGGTCCTTCTTACTTTGAGCCATAGGGCTCTTGATTATTTGTTCATTCTGGACACATTATTTTCTTTGCTTAGAAGTATTACTTTGATTCTTTTTTTCAGGTAGTGCGACAATTAGAAGCGAAATAGGATTGTGTCAATATAATAGAATAGAACAGAATGAATGCAATATCAGCATCAATAACCTCTTTGTTTATGTAATCTGATTAGTGATGTTTCTTTGCCATACATTGTATCCTGGGGATGATATAGATGTACTGACGTACAAAACCTTTAACGTCCTTCTTAAGTCCGGACTTAATTGTGAACTCGCTTCGACAAGTCCGGATAGCGAAAGCAAGTCTGCAAGCGAGAGTAGGACGCAGGTCCGAACGCAAGCGAGGACTTGGCAACAATGCCCCTCAACCTTAATCACAATGTAATGCACATAAGTTACATTAATCTTCTATCCATTGAGAACAAAACAAATATATACTATGTTTGATGAAGTGAAGAGCTAGTTCTGTTTCCTGTCAAAAGGAATGGTTCTATAAACAATGCACGCTAATCCTCAATGCCTCTATGTACTGTACTGCCCCTTCCTTCTTTCTCTCTTCTTTTGGATGACTGAATACACATACGCGTGCATCTAAATATGTACAATCCAACTCCTTTTCCTACTTAATTTATACAACACCAACGACCCTCTTGACACCGAGCCAGAACTCAAAAGCCTCCAGCTTAATCTCTACCCTGAAATAACCCAACCACGCACCCACCAACCCCAACAAGTTCCTTGGCCACAACAAGCTCCCCCTCTCCCTCAACTGCTCGACCCTCTCCTCAAACACAGTCTTACTACAATATCTCGCCAGGATCAAGAACGTCCTGACAGGTCCTTGTCTCGTATGTAAATTCTCATCCAAACTCCTCGTCAAATCATTCGTCTTTAGAATCAGCAGAATGATCCTCGGAACCTGACCTAGAAGCTCAACCAACTGCTGCAACATCCCTTCACCCATGGCATCATTGATATTTTTCTTTTCTTCCTCGGAGCGCTCGACTGCGACGGATTTGGTGAGGACCCGATAATCGCGGCCGGTGATGGCGGATGCGAAGAGGGGGAACTGGGCATCGGAGATGTTGGCGACTTCTTTGGCGTATTTGCGCATGCGTGGTTCGTCGGCATCAATAACGGCGAGCCAGAGTTTGGCGTAGGAGCGGCGGAGTGGAAGGTCAATGTCGCGATAGAGACCGTGGTCGTAGAGGATGACGTCGAAGTTGGCGTTTTTTCTGGAGGTGTTTTTGCGGATGGCCACTGTGTATGTGATATTAGTATGAGTATATTGAGGAGGGAATACGGTGAGGGCTTGGACTTACAGTTTCCACCATGGGGATCGCAATGCAGAGGCGCGTCTTTACCGAAGATCATTTCGTTGAATATTCTGGCCAAAGCTGCTGATACCTCGTCCCTGTCAATACCATTGGCGTCCAGATAAGCAAGATCATCTGGTCTGCATCCAGACATGTTCTCCATTACCAGAATCCTCTCCTTTGCCCACAATACTTCTGGAATGACCAATGGCAATTCTGGCTTGTGAGAAAAGTACTCCTTTGCTCGCATAGCATTCTTGCCTTCAAGTTTAAAGTCGAGCTCTTGTGGTAGGGAGTATTCCATTTCGGAAGATAACCACTCCAAGTCGTATTCCGGGAAGAATTTCTTAAGCGTGGAGAAGGTAAAGCGAGTCAAGGCCAGATCTAAATTTATCCATTCGGCCAGGGCTGGGTGTTGTACTTTGACAGCAACTTTTTCTCCTGTTTCCTTGACTGTGGCCAAGTGTACTTGTGCTAGGGAAGCGGCGCCAATTGGTGTTGGGTTGAATTCTGAAAAGTAGTCGGATAGTGATTCGCCGGTATCTTTCAAGAACATAGCCTCTATCGATTCAAAGGAGGAGACGGGGCATTTGTCTTGTAAGGGTATAAAAGTCGTTGTCCACTCAGTAGGGAGGAGGTAGTTCATAGCACTCTTTGCAAAAGTTAGCATCTTGTCTTGTAATCCCAGAAAGAATCTTGAATAGACTTACCAAATGTTGTCCCAACTTAATGAATATACTTCCATTCCTCTCCAGCACCTTTAAAGTTCTGTCCGCACACCTCTGATGGCAAGCCTTCAGATCTCTATCCCGCTGACTCTCATCCTCAGTCTTCTCATTCTGATTGAGCGTAACTCGGTAGCTATTTCAGTAAACCAGATTAGTCCAAATCCCCACAATTCATAATTCCAATTCCAATCTCAATTGCCCACTTTCCTCTTCCCTCCCATACCCATTTCAGTATACAGAGGAAGAAATACTCACTCATTAATACAAACAAACAAGGTACTAGCCACTCTCCCACTCCTCTCCGCCGCCTCATAAGCATGCTTTATATCATCGCCAAACGCCAGTGTCGAAGCTCCCAGCGTGCCCGCACCCGCTGCCGCGAGTATAACTCTCCGCTTGCCTGCATTCGCATTGGCCTTCACATTTCCACTTCCACTCCCACTTCCATTGCCACTCCCAGCTTTATGCGCAAACCCCCTCCTAATATTCTGCCTCGCTCCGCGACTACTACATTGTCGACAAGTCCATCGTCCCAGAGTACTCGTGGCGAAAGGGGTCGTTGAGATCGAAGTCGTCGTTGACCGCAAGACTTGCCTTCCCAGCAGCAGGGAAGCCGAGGCGTTGTAGAATGCGTTCATTCTGTCTCCCAATTCAAATACTTTATCCCTTCTTCCCTTCCTATCTTTCCCTTAATTTTGAATCTCCTCAGTTGGTTGTCTCGTACGTTATCATCGTAGTTGTTTCGTTTGTAGTGAGCGCGAAAATAGTTAAGGTAGGGTTGTTGTCATAGAATTCAACAGAATTGAAAGACCTAGAACGATCAAGTCGCACGCCGGAACATTCAATCCCAGGCAAAAAAAAGTGGTGACGGGTAAACTCGCCCTTTGGGTTTGCGATACACCAATCATGATCCTGGCTGAGGGTTGCAAGGGTGTGTGGACATGACATGACATGATGCAGTTGAAAGGTCAAGCCACATGAAATGGAAGCTGTGAGAGAGCTCTGTCTCTGTTGCTCTGTTTGTGCCTGAACCCTTTGACCCTTTGAGTATATCCCTTGGAAATATGTAAACTGAACAACACAACTTAATTTAATTGATACTGTACGATAGACAACTTATTGGACATCTTCTCTTTCTGGATATCAGAATGGCTCCTCAGAAATTCAATCTCAATTCCCGAGTAAGTATGATCTAAAGTCCATACTGCCATTCCCCTCCTCTCACACGAGCTTCCATACACAACCCCTCCCTCTCTCTCTACTGTACCGCTCACAACATGGTCTAACATAATGCCTAGACAATCGTCGCCCCCCTCGCAGCATTCTGCATGGCATCGATCCTCTTCGTCTATGCGCGCACCTCAATCCAAGCCGCAAAACGTAACGCGCAACAACACCGCGAAGCCGATGGCGGACAGATCAATTGGCATAATGAGAGTCTGAGACGGCATGGGAGGTTGGATGCGCCGGAGAAACAGGAGACTATTACGCAGTTGTTGGTATGTGAACTTTTACTGTGCTTTGGTGTCCTACTGGATTGGTATGGTGAGGTGGATAATAGGTTGCGAGAAGTGGCCCGGAAGGACTGAGAGAGACAGAAAAGGCCGTGGGAGTATTTTACTGGGAATTGTGACTGGAATTCGCTAATAATTGCCGTTACAGAAGACTGTCAAAGAAGGGAAGGAGAAGGATACAGTTGAGAGAGGGGATGTGAAGGAGACGGAGGCGGAGAGGAGGGTGAGGCAGAGGAGGGACTTGTAGAGCTGTGTTGGAATTGTAGATATCTTCGGGGCAAGTGAATGCGTACTGTATATTCGGGTAAAAGGCGTTTGGAGTGTAGGAAAAAAGGAAGTAAAAACATACGATTGAACGAAGAGAAGACAAAAACTTGCATCTCCCTCTGCGAGAGTGCATAGGTGGAGAGAATTTTGCTGGGAATATCCGTTTGTTATTTGCTATAATCTACAAATGCCTTAGAACAGGCAATTCTGACCCAAGGTTTCTCTCAATCATGATGAAGATCCGAGGATATCAACCCATCTCTCTCGCTCGCTCGCTTCCCTCTGTGTTCTTTCATGGGCAGCTCCTCAAGCAAAGTCCCCATCATACAGTCATGGATCCTCTCGACGTAGAAATTTCGAGTCCAGACTTTAACGCCAAAACAGACAGGGGACAGAATTAATAAAAGAAGAACACCGTAAATGCTGTCGAGCTTTACCTTGCTCGTGTGTATCGCGCATTTTAAATCCTGTTGTCTGAATTTTGGCCCCGGGCCGGAATCTATACATAGTGACAGTACTCTTAAAATCGAGTCTGCCCATTCCACCACATCTGTGGTGAAGGGTCAGTGCTACGGCAAATGGTTTTCTGCCACCTTTTGCTGTGCATCTGCCCGTGTTCGATTGAGTTGTTTCATTATGAACTCGTAGGTCATCATCGTGGTGGTGGCCGCTGGAACTGCTCTCATCATATTTGTGCCCATTCCAGCATAAAATGCCCTCCAACCCTCCTCCTTCAGAATTGTCTGAAACGTCGTAACAATACCTCTATATTTTGGCACAGTCATCTTCGATTTTGCTGTAAGCGAGGAAGACCCATGCGCATGTTCTGATCCTTCCAGTCCTCCTCGGAAAGCCACAAATTCGGATGAAGATGTTGGCATCGACCTTTGCTGAGTCTGCAATCTCGTGCGGATTACTTCGTGGGGATACGTTGCTACGCTGGCCATAGTCTTGCTTATGAGACTTGCTGAGAAAATCCCCATCCATTGGGAGCTTGGATTGGCTCCCTCTGCCTGTATTCCCATTCCTTGTCCTGTGAACTTTGTCTTCAAAAACTCATATGCTGGAAATTGAACAGCCACATGTGTCAATCCTAGTAGCGCTGGCGTGAGTCCCGAGTAGAACGAAAGTATGCCTTCGGTCTTGTACATCTTTTTCGCTGCATCTAATGTCGACCTGTAGTACCATGGGGGTCGAGCATCGTTGTTGATTGCTTTCCTACTAACTTGCGACATCAAGCGAGTCTTGATAACCCATATCGGATTGGTAACCATTGTCGAGGATGCTCCAGCAACAATGGACGACCAGAAATTGACCATGTTCTGGCTGTCTAATAAATCAGTCAGCACGATCCGTAGATCCGTAAGCCTCACCCAGCCAACATACCACTATACGCCGAAAAGTACATTTTGGACTCTCCATAGACCGTGAACCAGACCGCCCATGTAGGTAGATACCCCAGTATAATCGGACCCAAGCCTCTATACATTCCCTTCAACCCTTCCTCCCTCCAGATAACCTTCCCCGTCCCTATTAAGCCCGAGTAGACCGCATTTGTAGGCGCGCCAGGAGCTCTATTCGTCCTAAACCCTCCCTGTGCCTGTAACTTCGTCTTTATAACATCCAACGGACAAGTGACCACCCCCGAGGTGAAACCTCCCGCGGCACCAGCCAAAGCATTAAAACTTGAATCCGATCTCCCCAGCGCCCACTTCTCAAAAGCCGTAAGCTCCCCACTGCCGCTGCCGCCGCCATCCTGCCCTACCAGATTCGAAGATATCGCTCTAAACGGCTGGGAAGAAGCCAATCCTTGCGAGCCACTCGAAGAAGGTGTGCTGGGTTCATGCTGCGACATTGTATATTTCATTTGCTTGTGTCCTGGCGTGAGGTTGTCGTTGAGCTCACTATGTCGACGCACTTTTGCGGAGGAAGGACTAGTTTCATTCAAATCCTCGCGAAGTGAATGGCTAAATTGAAACTTGGAGTGTTCGCTATGGCCGTCTCTCTCAGGATCGTGTCCCGGTGTGCGGGGAATATTCCCACGCAACAGCCAGTGACACAACTGCTAGCGGTTGTCGCAGGCCATTGACGATAGCCTGAGTATATGGGAAGGTCGACCAAAGGAGCACTCGAGATTTGTGGGAGTGTTGGGGTTGTGGGGGAGGTGGAAAGTTGCCTTGGTCGAGAAGGGTGGGAAAGTGGTTTTTCGTGATGTCGGACCTGGAAGCTTGGAAATCGCTTGAGCTCACAAGTATGATGCGCTCTAGTGAGAGTGAGAGGCAGTGGGACCGAAGGGCCGACCCTTGAATTCTTGGATATGATTGTAAGACGGGGAGTGAAAATTGATGTGATCGTGCGATAAAATGATTCTTCTTTACTAGGTGATCTCTATAGGATCAGGTGTTAGGTGAACGGTGAGAGAGAAGAACAGTGAGCCTCCTCTGCAAGCTCCAAGCCTCGGAGGCGTGGAGGGAGTGAGTGGGGGATCAAGCCGCCGATATCGTTATGGTTGGGGCAAGTAATTGAAGCTCTAAATCACAGAAAAACCCTCACAAATTGGTAGTTCTATATTTCCACCACTACATAAATATCTTCATCTCAAAATCCCAAAGCTGACGTTGATACTGCTCACAAGAGCTCCATTGAGGCTTAAACTCTTCAAGGATCCAAGAATTTTGCAGCGCACGATGCAACGCACGTGATGACGAGAATCTCCAGCCAATCACCAGCCACGTAAAGGAAGGATCCGTAAAATCAACGCTGCCATCACTCCAAACAGCACAGCTCTCGACGAGAAACCTCCCAAAGGCAATCCTCTCTCACCCCCCAACTCCACCTAAATACCGCCAATATGTCCGCCCCTTCCTTCGCAAGCTATGTTATGAAGCGCCCCTTCCTCAGCAAGGTCTTCAGACCCATGGCGATGTGGTTCGGTCGAGCCTCCGGATACCGTTCTTTGGGATTGAAGTAGGCCCTCCCGCCCTCTCCCTTTCTCCAATTGATGGAAATCAACACCAGGAGGCAACTGGATATGTATGTGCGCATGCTGATGGTGGATGCTGTGATAGGTCCGACGATTTGATCCCCGAGGAATCCGAGGTTGTGCTTAAGGCGCTCAAGCGTCTCTCACAGAGGGAGTCGTACGACCGTGTCTACCGTCTACGCAGAGCTGTTCAGGTATGAAGACGATAGAAATAGATCAATTGGATGGAGGCGAAAGAATGCAAGGACTGATTGACGGGTTGTAGTGCTCTGTTACCCAGCAATTGCTGCCAAAGGACCAATGGACCAAGCCGGAAGATGTAAGGAATTTCTCCTCAAGGACAATTTACTTGCAAAAGAGCAGGTTGGCTAATGAGGAGTAGGATGTCCCATATCTCTCGCCCATCATCAAACAAATAGAGGCCGAGAATGCGGAGAGAGCTGATTTGGAGAACTTGACCATCGCAAAGAAGAATTAGGAGGATGAAAAAGGGATGGACGGAATGTGTGATGGGAGGAACTTGTATATTTTGTGGCAAAAGGGCGGGCATTGGGAGATGGGAGGAAACCAAATGGGCTGTATTGTATAACGTTGACCACTCAATTCAAGAAGTTTGGAATTCTCTACATGGTTTGCGTACCTTACCTGTGAGGTGGGGGTGTGTATGAAGAAGATAATCATGATGCTCGAGGACCCAACTTAGTTGACCTCCTGAGCGGTATTCCTAGTGATCATGACTGGGCAGGCTAGAATATGAAGCACAAATTGGTAGGTGTCCGTGTTCAGTGTTATCAACGACTCTGACAATCGAATGAACCATCCTCAAAATTAGTTCCAAATAATATCTCCAACCAATATCTGATCATCTGTCTTAAGGTACTTTCCAAAAAGACACGCTGCAAAACAATCACCTCACCAAAAACAATCACATTAAACTGAATGATGCAAAGATGTAGTTGATTCTATTACAGTGTCTTATGAATTGCCTCTGCTCTTCAAGGCAAAATGCTCTCTTCCCATAATCAACCTGGCTGCCTCCCAGAGCAGACGAACGCACTCAAACTCCATCCATAAACAAACACACAAACATAGAAAGCTTTAGAATGTACCCCAGATGAAAAGCCCACGCATTTGGTTGGCATTACCCAGAGCTTTCCACGTGATAGAAAATGTAGTAGAGACAACAAAAAAATGTAGCCGAATTGATACAAAGAATTGAGCCCCTGAAATCGAGAAGGGCAAGACACGGAGAGAGAAGAAAAAGAAAAAGTACTAAAATCGCATATCCCCCTTGACTCTCCACCCCTATCTCCCCTGCTCACCTCCCCGCTGCTGCTTCCCTTTGTCTATCAATCGTTCATCAAGCATTATGTGTGCCTGTACTTCCTTTTTTCCCAAGATTTCAAACAAGAAGTCCCTATGCCTGGTTGATTTCTCTCTTCATTCTCTGTCACTGAACTCCGTATATGCGTCAAAGTATAGTTCGAGGGGGTCTGGTATGTCCCTCGATTTTGGGCCTGGAGCTATCATCCGGCCTGGGTTTCGTGGACCCATTACTCAGTCATTTTTCGATTTCTCCTCTGTGTCAATGTGCCACACGACGTAGTTTGGCAATCCGACGACCTCGTAGCCTGCTCGCTTGGCCATCTTGGCGAACCCTTCTGTCTCTGCTTGGTTCTCGAATGCGTAGCAAGGGAAGTTGATGCCTAGGAATGTTAGTTTACCAGAAGCAAAGAGCACTGTGAGCTAGACGTACCTGATCTGTGGACATCTGCCTTCACAATGATGCTGACTCCTCCAATACCATCAAGCTTGATCTCTTCATCTTTGTTGTGACGCCAGTCTCCCATCAAGGCCATGTGAGTGCGGCCAGTAACATACTCTCTGTAACCTGGACATATGTTAGTGAATAATTTGCAAAAGCGACCAATTAGCTTACCCTCAACAATAATAGCATCTTTGCTGAGCTTAGATGCCAATTTCAATGCCTTGTCGGACTCGATCCAGGAGTTATAATCAACTAGGAACAATCAGTATTACCCTACCAAACTCCGTGGAGGTAAACTCACATCTTCCCTCAATATCCTTGCCATTCTCATATCGATGGAACCAGACATCTAGCAAAGTCAGAATTTATTCCTAAACCAAAAATGGAATCTCCACATACTAGGAACAATGATATCTCTGTCGTGCGCGACAAAGTCTTCGATGATCTTGCTTGGACTATCCACAATATCTGCGTCTCTCCAGTAGACCCAAGAGTGTTCCGGCTTCAAGGCGGCGGATAGCAGGTAGTTTCGGGCTCTGGCCATATTGATCCTTCTTGGAGCTTGTGCCTTGAACGCATGTCGTTCTTCGACTGATTGAGCGTTGACAATGCCAAAATCTTTTTCCACAATCAGAACACTGTTGAATGGCTCGGTAAGGGACTCGGTTTGCTTTTGTATCCGCGCAAGTTCGGCTGAGAGGACGGCGAGGGTTTCATCCTGAGAGTCTCCGACCAAAAAGGCCAGGTCGATAAGATGGTGAGGGTAAGTCAATGCCGAGAGAAGGTCAAAATACTTTGGCAAGTGATCGGCCGCGTCGCGTAGAGGGGTCAAGATAAGAACTCGCTCCTCGTTGAGTGCGGCCCTTGGTGTTGAACGGATTGGGTTAAGGTCGACTCTCCTAATACTCGACTCATTGACCACCAAAGGCTCGTGGTGGTTGAAAACGACAGGAGTCGGTAGATGCGCCCAATCTGCTGCCTCATTTGGCGTCATCTGCATCGGTGCTTTCGAAGGTCCCCAACAGTAAAACCTGCGGTGCAAGGTCAGTCGCTATTCTCGAAGACATATTTACCGGCTGATCTGGCTATTGCAGATGGAGCTTCTCCTACCTTTGCACCTCTGCGGCTGAACTACCCAAGCCTTTCCACAGTAATAATATGATTCCTGCCAGGCCTACACACAAAAGAAAACGTGTCCGCGTTAAGAAAACCCATATCGCCCTGGTGGGTGGCATCCGCGAGCTCGCCGACTTCCATTGACTGCCCAGTCCGCCCTTAGGGAGTAACATGGTCGTTCCCCGTGCGGTTGCAGCACGATTGATTATGAGATGCAATCAATTCGACCGAAGAATGAGGATGCGCGGTCGATAATGGCGACAAAGAATGATGCGGAGGGGGTCGCTGGATTTTAGGCGGTGGTGGTTGGGGATGTGGTGGTGGGCTAGAAGATTAATGAAGGTTGAGGTTCAGGATGTAAGATTGTTCGTAAACCCCCTTCGCCTGGCCCTGGCTGTATTTAGAAATTTGGCATTTGGCGCCAAGGAAAACTACGGCAAGACCTGCAGCAGGGAGACGGCGGGCATCACTCACCTCCTTTTCCACACCAAGTCGCGGATAGTGGAGTCAGTGGCAAGCTTGATTAGCAGAAGTTGTGGGATCGCTTGATTTTTGTTGATTGAACTCGAGGTCGCCGAGTCTTGGAATAGATTGCACAAAGGCCACTTCGTTATCACATTTCTCGGATGCTGCAAGCCATCGCTGATTGACGAACGCGTTGCTCAGGTCAGCAAGCACGTTCTCAAACTCCGGATCTTCGATCACGTGAATCCGCCTTCTTGATGACCTCAACCCCTCGACCGTGACTTACGCAGGTAGCTTTACATGTGTAGTAGAAGAGAAATGCTTGAAAATTAGCAGTGTAATACTTCCTTTACTTTCTGGGCCTTGCAAAACAAATATAATTCAGCGCTGATGGTCTTTCGCATTCAAGTATTCCAAAACCTAATCCTCACATTCACTAGGCAACAACTCCACCTTCACGTCGAACATAGTGTCTTGTTAAACCCATCAAAACCACTCGCCCCTAGCAGAAGATACACAATGTCTACAAGAAGGTCAGCCCGTTTGAGCGCAGCACCCTCCATTACACACGGAGAAGCCAAGGTCACAGAACCACAACTTCCTCCCAAAAGCACTACGAAGAACAAGAGGAAGAGTGCTTCCAAAGATGTCGAGTCTACCTCGAATGACGATATGGACTTCCCATCTACCCCAAAGAGAAAACGTGTAACCAAGATACATCCACCTGTTACACCAACTCCCTCAGCAATTGGACTCATGTCCTCGCCATATCAAAATGGTACCATGGGACCTCCACCAGCACTAAACCGTCTTGCAGTTCCAGGAGGAACAAACGCAGCTCTCGTTACTCCCGAAACTCACAGAGTCGTGGCAAGCAAACCTGTTGATCAAGTATCGCCCTCTAAAACATCAACTATCAAAACCACAACATCGAACATTCTCGATGAAGCGCTTGCCCATCTCATCAAAACGGAGCCAAAGTTAAAACCTATCATCGAGAAACATCCATGCAGTGTCTTCTCACCTGAAGGTCTGGCGGAGGAGATTGATCCCTTTAACAGTTTGATCAGTGGAATCATCTCGCAACAGGTACTTATCCTGACCACTCCACTGATGATAATAACCAGGACTCACAATCAACAGGTTTCTGGTGCAGCTGCAAAATCCATAAAAGCAAAATTCGTCGCTCTTTTCAACAAAGACGTGGACGATGTAACTAAGCACAAATTCCCAACACCAACTCAGGTCGTTAACAGCGACATCGCCACGCTTCGAACCGCAGGACTATCTCAACGCAAAGCAGAATATGCACTCGGAATAGCCGAGAAGTTCAAGTCTAGAGATCTCACGACCGAGTTCCTCTTCTCTGCTTCATACGACGAGGTGTTTGAGAAACTGATTGCAGTGAGAGGACTGGGGAAGTGGAGTGTAGAAATGTTCGCTTGTTTTAGTCTGAAGAGAACGGATGTGTTCAGTACGGGTGATTTGGGTGTGCAGAGGGGGATGGCTGCTTTGGCTGGTAAGGATGTGGCGAGGTTGAAGAATGGGAAGGGGAAGTGGAAGTATATGAGCGAGAAGGATATGATTGAGACTTCTGATAGATTTGCGCCGTACAGGTAGGTTCTTACTCTTTGTTGTGGGAAGTATGCTGCTAATCTCGGTTCAGGAGTGTCTACATGTGGTACACTTGGCGCGTGGAGGAAACCGATATCAGCACTTTCGAGCAATAACGATCTACGGCATCGAAATTAGTGGTGTTCTCTCGTATGTGTGCTTCTTCGGCATCATCCCGAGTTGGAGAATCTTATAACATAGTTATACGAACCTCTACCGAGTCTACATGTAAACTATCCTTCAGTATGTCGTTCTTTCAAAGTCCATCGTTTGAGCAATGTCACAGTTGCCTGCGGAGGGGTAGAAGGACTGGTTCTCAACATATACCAAGAAAGAAGTAGATACATGAACCTATGTTGATCAGCTTTGATAAACGAGCATTTTTTTGTATGATTTGACGCAAACAACCTACTTTGATGGTCTCTTGACCATCAAACAGGAATTGAAGTTTCACCGGCAGCGACCATCAAGTGAATACATGAAGTGGGTCCGGGACATATCCAACGGAACAACTCGAAATGCAATAAAGGAATCTCAAAGCAGTTTCATTGGCTCTTAAGAAATTCCGGGATAATGACGATACGCAACAGAGGAATATCAAACTCATTCATCGGCGCAAGATTTTGAGATGGCGCCAGCTTTGCCAGCGGCAACATGCATCGACAAACAGTAGCTTAATTTCGACGGATGAGATAGATTTTGCTCCGCTTTGAGATGATATTAGAAATATACATTTTACTGTATTTCTGATAAAACCGCGTATAACAGAAAAGTACGGCGTTTAGTCTTCAAGGTCACG
This sequence comes from Tetracladium marchalianum, assembly GCA_037074945.1. Classification (NCBI taxonomy): domain Eukaryota; kingdom Fungi; phylum Ascomycota; class Leotiomycetes; order Helotiales; genus Tetracladium; species Tetracladium marchalianum. The sequence continues at coordinate 12,904 of JBAMDN010000423.1, forward strand.
ACATATCGAATGTTTTCAAAAGATCGGACGAAATGCCAAGTCTGTCTGTCGTTTTGAAAGTACCTTAGAAATATTCCTAGTTTTGGAAAAGAAACAGAGCTTGACGATATCCCTAGAAGAATAACACAAACAGACGGCATAAGATGTGTCTTCTTTACACAAAACACTTCATGTAATTGAACCTATCCTCCCAGCCTAAGGCATGAAGCACAAGCCACAAAATCGAAGTTTAGGGGAGTGGCTGAATAAAGAGCATCAAGGGACCAAGCAAACAGAAAGATCTCTCTCACATGCATTAAATCTGCTATTCAGAGAATTCCTCGTGATACCAAGACCAATGTTTTGTCCAGACGTTGGTGGTTGTCGTTTGAATAAGGTGAATCCTGAAAGCCAAGCACGCCAAGAGCGCCCCAAAGTGACGAGCTTCCGCAGATTTGGAATCCCCAAAACGTTGCAAATGTCAGCAAGAAGCCCCAGACCATTGTCCGTCCATTCGTCGCACTACCTTCTCTTCTCTTGCCGTCTGATGTTCCAAACTCGCATGCTCCGTAATTAGATCATAGCCCGTCAGCAAGACCTTTCCCTAATCTAGATCGCATCTTATTAATAATCCCCTATCGCTTCATAACCTTTCCGAAGCTTGCAGCAACGCCCAAGACCATTCGTCGGTCGCAGTCTCTTCAAGCACGTCACTGCACTGCATATATAGACCCCTCCACCCCGCTACAGTACGCCTTCCTCCCCAATACAAATGCTCAATCTACTCGCCCGCTCGACTACAAAAGCTGCATCCAAAACGGCGAACTCCAGACTTTCCTCCCTCTCCCGCCAATTTTCATCCTCTTCTTCAACCATGGCGCCCATCTCAAAGGAGTGCGACTACCTGGTCATTGGCGGTGGTAGTGGTGGTCTCGCATCTGCCAGAAGAGCAAGTGGCTATTACGGTGCAAAGACTATTGCTGTCGAAGCCAAACGTTTGGGGGGTACCTGTGTCAATGTGGGGTAAGTTGCACAAAATCGACGAGATCTCTTAAACCCCGCTAAACAACTTATAGATGTGTGCCAAAGAAGGTCACCTTCAACGCCGCAGCCCTCAGCGAGGCTATTCACGAGTCAAAAGCATATGGCTTCTCCGTCGAGCAGACGAAGCCTTTCGACTGGCCATATTTCAAGAAGAAGAGAGACGCGTACATCTTGCGTTTGAATGGAATCTATGAGAAGAATTTGGCAAACGATAAGGTCGAATACATCCACGGTCGAGCAAAATTGACAGGAACCAACACTGCGGAGGTGTCTTTGGATGATGGCACAAAACAGACAATTCATGCAAAGAAGATTCTTTTGGCCGTAGGAGGACACCCCACAATCCCACCAGAGATCCCAGGATCGGAGTACGGAATCAACAGTGATGGATTCTTCGAGATTGAGAAGCAGCCCAAGAAGGTCGCTTTGGTCGGAGCTGGATACATTGCCGTTGAGTTCGCAGGAATGTTCAATGCTCTTGGTACGGAGACACATTTGTTCATCCGTCATGACACTTTCCTGAGAACCTTCGATCCAATGGTGCAGGAGGCTATTACCGCAGAATATGAACGCTTGGGAGTTCATATTCACAAGCAATCCAGTCAGAGCAAGGTTGTAAAGGACGAGAAGACCGGCAAGCTCGCTTTACACTACAAGGATTCCAATGGAGAGGGCGTTTTGGAGGACGTTGATGAGTTAATTTGGGCAATTGGCCGAACTCCTGAAGTCGAGGGTTTGGGACTAGAGGCTGCTGGTGTCAAGCAAAACGAGAAGAAGCAGATCATCGCTGATGAATACCAAAACACCAATGTCGAAAACATCTATTCCTTGGGAGATGTGGTTGGCAAGATCGAGCTCACACCTGTCGCTATTGCTGCTGGGCGAAAGCTCGGTGATCGTCTCTTCGGACCGGAAAAGTTTAGCACCGCAAAGTTGAATTACGAACTCATTCCATCTGTTGTCTTCTCGCACCCTGAAGTCGGCACCATCGGTCTCACCGAACCAGAAGCCATCAAGAAATATGGGAAGGAGAACCTCAAGATCTATACCTCCAGCTTCACAGCTATGTACTACGCCATGATGGAACAAGACAAGAAGGGCCCCACGAAGTACAAGATTATTTGCCACGGACCAGACGAGAAGGTCATTGGCTTGCACATCTTGGGTTTGGGAAGTGGAGAGATGTTGCAAGGTTTCGGTGTAGCGATGAAGATGGGCGCTACCAAGGCAGACTTTGATAACTGCGTTGCCATTCACCCTACAAGTGCCGAAGAATTGGTCACGATGAAGTAAAGAGCGAGATTTGTATTTTATAATACAGCATACAATAAAGAATAATAAATGTTATTGATCAAAATTTCCTTTAGATTTGGTCTCATTCGTGCGTGATAGCTTGTTTATACTCTTGATTTGTTGGACTAAACTTGAGGTACTTTCTTATTCCTTGCATTAATTGATGCTCATGCTATTCATAAATGCATCTATTTTCATTGCTATTCTCTCTGAATTCTCGCTTCATTTCGCGGTTTGTACTGCAAAGTTTGTTTAAACTCTTCTCGTGTTCAGACTATTGTCAGGAAGCGGTTATCCAGTCCTTAAACACAAGGGCTTGATGAGCTGCAGATGCTGGTGGTCTCGTCAAAAGAGAGCCTCATCGATTCAGAGCCAGCACAAGGAACCTTCAACGACATTGTGACCTTCGCAATTTGCTTCAGATTTTTCAAATGAATACATAAGTTTGTTTACAATCCCGTTCGTGGTTCCGCATGTGTGCTAAGGTTGAGCTATAGCCAGGAAGGGGTGTTGCTAAGGATGGCAGCATGCTAAGCGAGCTAAGCGAGGATTTGGCAACGTCGTCTGTCTTACGAACTTGATATCTTTTCAGGTCAAATTTTGATATATATATGCAAGAGATTAGGAGGTCTTCTTTTATAGAAGATACCGTTGCAGCGATGCCAATTCTCGAACCTGTCTGATGCTTCCTGCGCAAGCTGTTGTGCAATGAAAACAACTGCCTAGTG
>JBAMDN010000424.1:0-10237 GCA_037074945.1 Tetracladium marchalianum
TATGATAATAGCTAATATGCAGACCCAATCAATCCCTGGCGTCCGTGGTCGTCAGAGAAAAACAAGATACGAGCGTATTATCAGAGATCCCGCGATATTAATAAGAATTCCGTAGGCTAGGCTTAAATTCCTACCGCCGTGAACGGCGGAAAGTAGGACGTCCTATATATAGCGATTGAAAGGAGACACTATACTGAGCACGAACATAAAGGTACTATAGGCCACGGTAGGAACCGTTTAAACACCAATCACTTAGCTTATAGTAGAAGCAAGAGGTGAGAGGGACTTTAGAAGCAAGAAATAAGATAATATCACAGCTACGTATGTGAGGATATCATCAGCTCTAGGCTGCAGCAAGAATCTATAAAACTATAGAGTATATTTACTCTATAAGGTAGGGCTTGAGTTTAAGAAATTATATCATAAAGCTTTTAGGACCGGTACGAACAAAAAGGAAATGACACAAAGAGGGGGGTTAAGACATGGGATGAAGTTTATCTATCACTTGTTTCCTGGCTCTAAGGTCTTACCAATTAGATCATTGCCTCCACTGGATTTTAACTCTGTAATTAAGAGGTCTCCGGTGGTCTTAGAACTCGTCAAAATCTCCATCATGTCCACTTAAGCTTGACAGCTTATTCCATGGTAATTGGGATTTCCTGGAGCCTTAATACTCATAGACACGATCATAGAGCTTTATCTTGCTGGATCTTGATGGGGTCACAAGGGTGTTGTGACCGTGACTTGCAACCACGTGAGGAGGCTGGGCTTGGGAGCACCATGGTACTACTAGCCCAGTAGCTAATGGTATCACTCCACAGATAGCTCTAGTAACCATTAAGTATAGGCATCGTAACCGAAACCCCTCGATTCTGGTCTTCTAGCACGTTACGTTCACGTGTAGGAGAACAGGATCGTGACACTGATGCTGTAGCTTGTGACTTGCTTATTGGACTAGAACGCACATCAACGGCATTTACAATCTCTATCTTATGTTAGACGAAACTGTCCACCGGTACTATCGATTCCACCCACCTATTCAACCTGTATTATTAAAGTCTCGTTAGTAATCCTCTTAGATCGAACAGCATACCGCAAACAGAATATTATGCGGAACAAGGCACTTTGCAACACAAGTATTTAATCTGTTCCGAGCGATTGACCGCACTTCCTGGGTTCTATCGAAAACTGTTGGCAGAAGTAAATCACATCGTCATGCGATTACTTTGACGGGAGGAAATCACATCGTCATGCGATTACTCTGGTAAGACTGAATCACATCGTCATACGATTACTCGAGTGAACCAGATGTATCGCTCTTGGTGGCGAGTTCTAGTTATTCACTCTCGTCACGATGGATATATAAGACCGGTGGCTAGCACCGATCTCTCTTCTTCTTCTTCGGTAGACATGATAATACCAGGTTTAGGAACACCCTACTCTGCTGGCCATCGTGTCTCCCTCTTAAGACTTACTACGTGATCACATAGCTGAAATCCAACGTTGGTAATTGCTAACCAACACCATTGTTTTGTGGTATCCCAAGCAAGTTCCCTGTTATGGTGGCTATCGTCCAATCCATCTACAAAAGACCCAGACTACAACCATAAACACTTGAGCAACAAGCTATCAACATAATACCATCGCTCTTTAATGCCCCTGTCGCGAAGAAGAAGAAAACTATCGTTGGCCAAAACACCACTGGAGAAAACATCCCTGAGTATGTTCAGTGCTTTGATTATCGACCATCGCCCGCCGCAGAATAGAATGACACCATACACGCCCATGATACACCCAGCAATCCAATTCATCGCCACTCAGAACATAGCAATATACCCTCTTTTGCGCTTCCTTGTCCTCGCCGGATAATCTATGTAGAGTGCAGGAATAGGAAACTTGCGACCGCCCCCTTACATCCGTGCATATGCTAGCATATTGAAGCTCTTCTGCTCTCTCATACACGTCTCCAGTGCCAACTTTTTTATCTGTATTTCCTCTTTTGCGGATCCAAATGTGAATGGTACAGCAATAAAAGTGAGCCCGGCTGCGATGCTTGTCACCAACGTCCATGCGCCCATCAGCCTAAAAAGGTGCTCACCCTCACACTTGCTGACGGAAATAGAGGTCAGGATGATGGTGACAATGAGCTCGAGTATGCCAAAGATGGCGCCGCTGGTCGGGTACTGGAGAGGGAGCCAGGGCCAGGATAGGTAGCCGCCGCAAATAAGGGTAATTAATCATCAAGTAGAAAGTCGTCAAGTGAGAAAAAAAACCGGCAAACCCAAAAGAAAGACCGTAACATAAAGCTTGCTAGAAGGCTTCCGTTTTTAGGGCTCAAATGTTGGCATCAGGATTAATGAAGCTTATGTTGGTATCCCTCCGTAGGTAACAAGATAGATGTTTAAAGTTGTAAATTCACACTGACCGCCGTGAAAGGTTCTCAGTAGTTTAATTTTAGACAATCGACTACAGACTCTGAAGGAGTTAAAAATAGTTCAATTCCCTTTGTGTGTTGGTCTGGAACCATAATCTACGTAACTGGCGGCTTAGAGATCCCATCGGAAATCACCTGAAAATTTACCCTAAATTTTCTCTGGCATAATGTATTGAAAGGGATGTCACAGCCTTAATTGTACTAAATCGCATAATTTGGCTTTGAGGCTTGCGGCTGGAAAAAAGAATATTTTGTTCCTAAATCAACAACCAATGAGACAGAGACACGGAACTCAATGACTTATCAAATTCTTTCATATTTGAGGTTCATACAGTTTGATAAACCGCCTTTTGATTTGTAAAGGTGGTATTGTTCGCATTGACTCTGGTCTTTTAGCTCCAATAGGTTTGAGGAGGTGGAAAGCGGCATCTGCTGTGAGGTCTGTTAAAACAGGCAAACCAAAATTGACGACTCTGACCAACCATAAATTTCGTGATTAGAATATTTTATAGAATCATGGTCTCAAAGACGCTTCAGCTATAGCGGGCTTTTCTCGATTTGTCTTCACTGCAGAACTTTTCCCCTTTAAACCGACTCACTTCAAAAGCTTAAAACACACGTATGTAGGTAATCTACGCCACATAATGTACTTAACGGCAGAGGAGACTGCAAAATGCTGATGCATTAACCTTTTTGGAACTTAATACTCAGGCGCGACACCATCAATTCCCACATTGGGATTATCTTCACATCAGTTTAGAACCTGACCACAATAATGCCCTCTCCCAGCTCACACAAAACCATTCAGATTGAAGTCCTGCAAAGGGGACATCGAACATTCTGAGAATGTGTCACAACCGTTTTTATGATTTCTCCTGACTCAAATTGTAAAGAATCTTGTCAACGGCATCGAAGTTCGTTATCGGGAACATTTCAGAGCATGCTCTCCCCCTCCCGCCAGGAATTACTCCTGTGACTTTAGTGTGGAATACCGTTCTCCTTGTGGTATATATTTTAGCAATCTTCGTTCTATACCTTTTCACCGCTGCTCAGAAAGCTCATAATTTCTCAGAGGGAGGTTGGACTGCACTTTTCATTGGAACGTTCGTCACCGGCTGCTGCGAATGTCGCCTTTCGAAAGAGATCTCCCTTCGGCCATCGAAAGAGTCATCCACTCGCAAGGGACCAACAGAGATACGTCTGATTTCATCAATCTTTAGATCTAGAGGATTTTCTGGTTCACGAAGGAATTTTGACGGAGTCCAGAACCGCTTGGGAAGCCCTTCTCAGTGCTTGTCCTAGCAGTGGATGCGAGGAAGAGATGAGGATAACAAGGAAACGAAACACTATGAAGGCAACAATGTGGTTACATTCGGTGGTGTGGGTACGTCTAAAGAGAGAAAGAGAGAAAGAGAGGCTCTCCTCTGGTCTACGATCCCTGATGCCTGAGGCATTAACTATCTAAGCTAGCTAGTGTCCCAAAGGGGAAGGGTGAATCCCCCAACAGTGCTCCGGCGGTTGTTTCCGCTGCCACCGAGATGGATCTTCCCCTACTCAAGCGTCGACTTCAGCGATTTCTTTGATAGTGCGAATTTGAGTGGCGAACTTTCTGTCTTTCTCGAAATGGGTGATATCCCTATTTGAATTCCTGATGCTACAGGTATTAGAACTGAATGTTCTGTCAAACGCAATCACCAACGTACTGCATTATTTCTCACTTCCGGCTCAGCAAGCTTCATTTCCTAGATCTCTACTTTCGGTGGCAGCTTCTTGTGATCAGCGAAAGGGTCTTCCTCTTCTGGTCTTGCCTTTCCATAACTGAAAGCATCATCAGCACTGTAGCGCCATGTTGACAGTATGGACCAAACTGAAATCGCATGCCTATTTGTGCCCGAAGTCTTAGCTTCAGCTCCCTTTGGAGGTTCTGCAACCTGCAAGGGGCAGACATCGTCATCTTCACCCTTGACCATAGTAAGTTGGCATTTGCTTAACGTTGACTTCTAATGTCAGGGTAATGTCAGGGCAATGCCTAGGTGATACAAAGTAGGGTGCAGCCGTCGAATTTAATGCAGGAACGGGACTTAACTAGGCTGCGGCAATAATCCTTAAATCCATGGAGTATTTAGCCCAAATCCACCCTATAGATCGGATTAGCTCGCTCTATTTACTCTATAAGATAGGGCTAGAGTTTAAAAAATAATATCACCCTAAGTAAGAAGGCCCTAAGACGCTATAGTAAACAAATTACATAAAATTATATAAGTATCGATTATATATATTATATTTTTATGTACTATGGAGTCTTAGAGCCCTATATATACTCTATAGTGTAGAGACCCGACTTCTATAAACTCTAACCCGACCCATGGAGTACCATGGGTTAGGGCGAACATAGCCATAGAGGCTCCAGGGCCCCGTGCCGCAGCCTAGACTTAACTATGAGAGGGTTTTCCAGCAGTTCAAGGCAATTCAGTAGCCATGGTTTGCATACATCATCACCTCGTCATCAAATTAAGAGGTGTTTGCAAGGAATATGCGGCAGCATAGCTCTGTGAATGACGAATGAGCTTTTCATCGATCCAGCATTGTCATTGCTAAACATGAAGTTGATCTGGAAGCTGACGGAGACAAAGCCATCAGTCTTTCCCCGCATCGTACCAAAGCTGCCAGGCAGGTATCTGAGAGGATGAGCTTGCGAAAGGAGAAAGTACCGACAGAAGTGACTGCTCACAGAGACCACGCCGAATTATATCCTCATTCTAAGTCAACAGCTAAGTCTAGACGCCCACCATACTACTTGCATTTGAAACAACTCAGACAAGGATCAGATCACACCAATAGAGAACCAAACAGGATAACACATAGAGCTGGCCTAGAACACTAGATCTTAGACAGTACTAAGGATAGTACGAGTTATGAACACTACTGTAATCCACCCCAAAAGACGTATGGTATGGTATGGCTCACGAGACATGTAGATCTCGATCCGTACCGTAGCAGAAATGCAGGAACAGGCTGAAAACAAAACGTATAATAGGTAAGTAAGGGTGGATAGTGAGGCAGGTACTGTACCGGGCGACTTGCAGACCGGCACCAAAGAGGAGAGTAATAAGACATAAAGATGACATGAAGATGATCTTTTGTGGCGGGGTTCAAAACTGTGTTTGACATTCTTGGCGAAGGGTTTACGCTATACCGTTCTTGGGCTAGTCGTGCTGCACTGTACTGCAAAATTGGCACTTTAGATACCGACCTAAGCTGGTGTTATGAGTTCTTCATTTCACTCTCAGCTGACCAAGCGCTGAACGACATCAACTCACATTGTTTGTAGTTGGTAGATACTTTCTGTTGCAAGAATTTTTCAATTGCATAGACATAAACTTGCATACTGCTGGAAAGCACGGCCCAGGAAATAGCTAAGTCTGCACAGCTGATCTTGCATGCAAAACATTATGATAATCTTATGTCACATCTCAAAGATATCAGTTTCAATTTAAGGTTACACTTTTCTTATCGATACAAGCTGGAATGGAATGCAATGTGAATGTTCTATCTTTGCGCATCCCGAGGACGGGTTTTCTTTTTCGAACCTTATTCTTCCAAAGGCAGTTAGTGAGCCTGTCATCTATGATCTATTCTATCATTTCATTGTCCTCAGCTCCATGTCCCCTGTTTGTATGTGTAATGAGCCTACCATCAAGAGAAATAAGTAAATACCTACGCAACAGGAGACCAGAATTAGGGTCCAAGACGTCCTTGTCATAATTGAAGTACAACTGTACAACGAACACTTCTATGAATAACATCAAAATTCGAGATCAGACTAAGATTTATCTTTGTGGTGCATGCTCATGTAGCCATCACCTTCTTCCACTAGTAGACCAAAGCGAATCAATCCAATTCTGCAACTTAGCCATTCCAACACCCAAGGAAAGGTCTGGATGACATGATTTTGAAGACCATTCTTCTTAATGATAGAGGGAAGTCTGGACATACCTTGAGGATTCAGGAATCGCTTCAAAAAATGACAGGTTCTGTGATAGAATATTAATGAGGGTGTCCGGGTTTGAAGACCAATGATCAGAAGGATTAAAACCAATAGCGTGACCCTATGTGACGTATTTCCACCTCTGTCCCGTTGTCGTAGCAGGGTAATAATAGCACGACTTTTGCAAATCAACCCTTCATTTGATGAAGAAGTCAAACAGACACACACTTCGGTTGTTATCGGCGGAGTTAGCGACGGCTACTAGTTACTCTCTGACGAATTCATCTCCAAAGATGTTGCCACTGCTGCAAAATTCTTTAGAAAATCAATTGCAGGTTTTACATTCGTGTGGATGCCAGCAGTGAGCAGCCGACCCTTTGATTCTTTCTTCCTCTGGAGGGTGTATGTTGGTGTGAATAGCTCTACTTGCAGTCAAACTCCTAGTGACTTATGTGACTTACTTATCGATGGATGACACCGATTCTTCGGCCCTCGAGGCTAACTTCCGGAAAATGAGCAGCGGCGAAAATTAGGGCTGGCATTGTTAAAGCCCCAGGTGTGGCTGCCTATGGACTCGACACAAAGGCTCATTGTAAGAAATGGTTGCGAAAGTGCAAACGACCAGTGGTGGATGTGTCGTCCTCGTCACATAGTTTTGTGAGACTCTGAACTAGATTTTCTATCAATGAGTCTTTCGAGAATCATGTAGATGGCCTTCTTGCTTGGACACGAGGAAGGAATTACGAAGGATCAGAATGGATTGCGGCTTCTACCAGATTAATGACCTTCACCAACCAGGATAAAGAACTCCTAACTGAAAATTTACAAGCAGAATCGTATTGTGTCTAATATTTTGTCAGTATGTAAAAAAATTACAAATAGATGAGGATCACAAACACCCATGGGTTTCACGAAAATCTATGCAGATTTCACACATGCTATCAACACGATTGAGAGAGCTTAAATACTTCTTGGTGTAGCTTTTAGATCTGATCGCATTTGTCTATGAGGTAAATCAAATACTTGATATGCTGATTGTTCATTAGGTTTTGTTTCCTCGTCCGATCACTCACTCACTTTCGTTCTTAGATATTTGTTTTCTCGCATTTTATATTCTGATACCACGATCTTGATAACTAGAATGCCGCCCCGAGGCACGCAACAATCTAATAATTATTACGCACTAAGATAATTTTGTCTTCTAGAACTCGCCGAAAAGGATCCAAGAGTTCTAAGCAGTTTGATTTCGAGATTCATTAGCTCCTTGATGTGTTTTGTAGGAACAGAGACCAAACTCTGGTGGCGCACGTCAACCTAATCCCTTTTCTTCTGCTTATCTTCATCGTCATCCTTTCTCGGCTCGAAGTTCAACTATGTTCCATCATGAGTAAATGGAGGATCCGACTTCAAGGTCGCAAACTTACGGCATTGCCATTGTAGAATTGGCTATCGTCCTTTTTATCCCTATTATCTCTCAATGTGTTCACTTTGGCAGTAGTAGTGCTTGAGGACCCGGACGCAGTGCTGCTGCTGGCTTCTGGTGCTGTTGCTGGAGCACTACTGAGTATACTGCCTAACATCCCGCTGACAGCCCCAAAACCTGAAGAAACCAATCCAACACCCAAAGACACGCCCTTGCCAATCATTCCTTTTGACTCATAAGCAGATGTGAAATCCGTCACAGGAAGAAGAATTAAGGTAGCATTTGGAGTCAAACCCAAGGAATACAAGCTATCCTCTTCCTCCGAAGTCTCAATGTTCTTATTAGGCAACGGCGTCAAGACATGCTTGAATGTATACGGTGTTTCATCGTCCCCCCTGTTCTTATCAACCCAGGATCTGACGTTGTTCTTCAGATTCCCCATGGCCGGAAAGCGGGAGCGGATGGTTGAGCCATCGAAGAGCCGGACTTGCAACGCACACTCCGTTCGAGAGCGCTGAATAGTACTAGACATCGAGCCCGGTTTCTCTTTCGCTGCTGCTTCTTTAGCGAGCGTGGCCTGGTTTTTACGTTCTGCTTCACGTTCGCGGCGTTCAGCTTTGTCGTCTTCGACTCGTTTCAAGATACGAGCGCGTTCGTTACGAGCATCTTGTTGGCGTTTTTTTTGCATGAGAGCGTATTTTTGATCAGCGGAGGCTTTGGACGAGGACGAAGGGTCTGCTGCTGATGCAAGAGCTTCCTTACGCGCCTTAGCGGCAGCATCACGTTGCGCTTTCTCGGCAGCTTCTTGTGCCTTCTTATGAATTTCCAACTTAGCCCGACGTTCAACAAGCATGGCTTGCATTGCTGCTGACTGAGGAGTTGGTGTTGATGGTTGATTAGAAGTAGCGGTAGCGACAGAGGAGGAGGGTGGTTGAGAAGAGGATGATGGTTGTGATATTTGGGTGGTTGTGAGTGAGATTGCTTGAGTTGGACCACCTTCTAAAGCAAGGACGAACCGTTTTGTAAAATCTTCTTTGGTGACACCAGCAACCAGATATTCCTTTAGCTCCCCATTCCTAATAGTAACCATTAGATCATGAACAAGGGAAGAAGATATGCTATCTCTTGGATCAAACATTGGATATGATTGTAAGGATAGTCAAGACTGTCGAATAATTCTAGCCACCCAAACCAGAATCATCGACAGCGACGAGTTTGCAGCGAATAAACATTTGTGCAGAATTGAAATAATCTGACGCACCGAATCACTACTAAGGTAGGTGTTTTGGGTAACGGGAAAATGGCTGCCAGATATCCGGCCTCCTGACTTCCAGCCTTCAAACGGAGAAGGATTGCATGATCTGGAAGAAGCGATTGAATCTGCCAAATCTGTCAGAAAGCAATCTCGAGGAAGAAGCCTCAAGCTCACATTCTTATCTTGGAGGTATTCATTCTCCCAAGTTTGGCTCTCCTCGCCATCATCTAATATAGAGAGTTACCGTCAGTAACAACAGAGGACACATGTGAGAGAGATCTCACCAGTTACAAAGCAAGCGACAAGTTTGGACTCTTGAACCGCCTTGCTAATACCGCTTTGAAGATCTCCTTTGTAAAACATCTTGCGAGAGAAAAGACGACGACTTTGAAAACGGAACGCCAAGTTAGATGTCGCTTCAATTAGAGTATGTGAATGCTCCAGGCGACAAAGCCGAACGTGTTGAGGTGAAGTCGTGAGTCTAGCGATCGACCGGTGTGGCTGCATCCTTCACGAGTTTAAAGCTTCCCAAACTCCGTCATGAATCTTTGTCCCGAGTACGCAGCTATCTTAATCCACCTCACACAACCACAAAATGAATGCGCCACGCGCATTCTCACGCCATTTTGGAAAGTTGGCATGCTCACGAGAAATTCAGAGAGAGTCACAACAATTTCCCTTCATCTTCAAAGGCCCTCAATGTCGGTACGTCTCTCGGACGACTCCAAAATCAAGACAACCAGGTGATGATCCGGGATTTATGTCCATCGTGGACAATCCACCTTCGTTAGTACGCACCGGGAAACAACATGGACCTGGACTTATTATATTGGGTATTTTTGCGCGTCTCCTGCTGCTCAATCAATTTCATGGCGCTGACTCAAAGGATGAACAGCTTTGATCCCCATCACGGCCTTTGCACTAGGGACCTGGCAGGTTCAGCGACTCGACTGGAAGTCAAAACTCATAGCCAAATTCGAAGACCGTCTCGTGCGCGAACCTCTCCCTCTCCCACCCCTCATTGACCCTTCCGCCGTCAAAGACTTTGATTACAGACGCATATATGCCACTGGCCATTTTCGCCATGATCAAGAGATGTTGATCGGCCCGAGGATACAGAATGACAAGGACGGGTAT
>JBAMDN010000426.1:0-13732 GCA_037074945.1 Tetracladium marchalianum
TGGGATGATTATAGATATGAGGAGCCGGATTGGAAGGAGACATGGCAGGGATGGAAGAATTTGCCAATGAGTGGGGGGAGGGAGGGTAGGAAGAGACCTGTTTATTAGATCTTGCTCTAAGAGATCAGGTAGGTGTGGGATGGAAGAAGATGTGTAATTGTAATGTGGAATGGTAATACGACATATGGGTAAGGAGTTCTTTTTTTGGGATTGGGATTGAGAGCTTGGAAAGAAAGTTTTGGTAGTAGATCTACTGTTGTTCTAAAAAGTAGTGTAGGAATAAGAATTCTGAGTTTCAAAATCTCCAAGTCTTGTGTGCGTTTTGGAGAGCTGCTTCGGGTCTTGGTACAGTACTTGCCAGAATAGTAATTCCAGTTCTCTGGAAGTAACGAAGATTTCTGATTTGGTGGTGTACAAGAGCATTATTAGGAATGCGGGGAAATCAGGGCCAGCATATCTTAGTTTCATTTGAGTTCTGTCCTGTGTTATTCAGGACGTCGATACCGTCGTAGGACAGACAACAAGCGATTTGCGAAGTCCTTCCAGCTCAAATCAATGTCCCATAGTAACAGAACACAATGTCGGACAAGAATTCACTTCTTTGTTGCCTCGCCACCAGTTAAAGCACCATTCAAGAGAAAGCCATCCGCATCCAAACTCCCAGCTCAGCTAGCTGTATCGTAGTCAAGTCTCTGTATGAAGTGTCTTCTTCTTGTTGCTCTTGATCCCCCCTCCTTTCATCGCTTCGTTCGGATCGTTTTCTCCAATTGAACTTCTGCTTCGGTATCGTAGATTTCAACCATCACAGCACAGGTACTCTCATTCTGCACAGCCGTCTCGAAGCAATTATTTAAACTTCCATCCTATTATTCTCACCTCTCCTGCAAAGAAAATGCGATATCAATCAGCCCTCATTTCCCTGATCCTCAGACTTACCTCCTTTTCAACCGCTCAAGTCTCAGAAGCTATTGGATGTCGCGTAAGTCACAATCCCCTCCCAAAGCCTTTCTCGCCTTCTTTCACCTCATTCATTCCCCCAAACCCAAACCCATCCCCAGTATTTGAGCAAACACAAAACTAAAGCCTCACTCCACCTGCCAGGACAAATGCCTCGGCGCAACAACTTGCACAACAGAAGCATGTATCTGCGCCCCCCCTAGTTTAACAGAGATATTATCATGTATCGTATTGTGTCCACCAACGGAAGAACTGCATCCTGCCGACTGGATTGCTATTCATTGTGTTGGTATTTTGGGGGGTGGTGGTGGTGCTACTTCGAATTTTGAGATTGTGAGTGTGAGTGGGAGTGTGAGTGTGGAAGTTATTACTACTTCTCATACGAGTGCTGCGACGGGAGGACAGGGAGTTGTACCTACGGCTTCCTCTTCTTCGGTTTTGCCTTCTCCTTCGGAAGGTATGGGTGGGAATGGAACTGTGAAACCGACTGCTCTTGTTCCTCCTTCCTCGGGAGGCGGGAGGAGTGTAGATATTAATTATAGCTGGTGTGTTTGGAGCCATGGCAATCTTGGGATTGGACTTAGCTTTTGTGGTGTAGATGTTGGGTACATGGGAAGTGATTGAGATGGTTGAGATGGTTGATTCGGTGTTCATGTAGAACTATTGTTTTGGTATTGTGTAAATCTGAAAGATTGAATCCACTTGCATTCGGTCCTCTTTCTGATTCGACCGGATCACTGGAACGTGAATCTGTATGTTGATCTTTATATCCAAGTTACGTTTACATATTTTCTGCCTATGGAATATGACCGGCATCTCGTCGAAGAAATCACAGTCTCAATTAGAACTAATACTTCCTGTATGTGATGGCCATCCAATGAAAAAAGAAAGAGCTGCATATGTTTGTGAAAGAGTAGCTGTCGAGGCGCCCAAAAACGATGTCGCGCAGCATGATTTCCTTCGGCCACTGTTAAAGAGATGTGCCTTGGTATCTTGAATGACGATTTCTTGTGATGTGTAGAGAGAAATTGAATCAGCAGCAAGTAAAAAATGAGAAAATGAGACAATGAGAAAATGAGACAATGAGAAAATGAGAGGATGAGAGGATGAGAGTAGAAGTTGGATGAGTGATGCAGAGTCATCAGCTCAGTCAGATACTTTTCAGCTTTGAAAGGGCATGGGGATTAAGCATTAAACACGCAAAAGAGTGAGTGAGACGAGACATGGGAGTGAAGTGAGAATATGTAGAACTCGAAATATGCATCTGTCGACTGTAAAAGAGAGTTTTGTAGATTTGGCGTGGAGATGAAAGGAGGTGACATCTGTGTTGTGTTTTGGTGTGGCCTCCCAGCCTGTCGCGTCCGACTCGCTCGCTTCCAGGATGCGCGTGAACCCTGCCGCTCCATTACTTTTCTGCCAGATTCTGCCATCATATTTGCCTCGTTCAATAACACACAACACCACGCCAGCCCAGTGTTATGATTCACTAATCCACCACCAACCCAGCATTCGACACCCTCAAAATCATTTCATAACATTGCCCGGTGATTCACACGAGCTTTACCACCCCCTTTTACCTTTTAATCCGTCGGTCGCAGAATCAATTGCACTTTCTCCCGCCGCGACTCCAACAGAAAACAATCCATTACCCGACCTCCAAACCACCATCAATACCATGGCACCGAGATCAAAGAGAAGCGCCGCTGGGCCACAGGAACCCGCACCTGCAAAGGCAGTTGCACCTGTCGCAAAACCCATCGCGAAACCAAGAACCAAAGCAACCAAGGCAAAGGAGGCAAAGGAAGCCGCCGCGAAGAAGGATGTCAGTCTCGCCACGAGAGTCAAGACAACTACTCCAGCTCCAGCTCCAGGTACGTACGACTATGTTTGATAGATTCGCATATGGAATATAAACTCTATAACCGCGTCTCGATACCAAATGGCACTGTCGCGTCGCACATGGCCGCATCTCTCAAATCATCAACAACCGCGAAATTCCACCAGGCATCTCATACTGATCTTTCCATAGTCGTCGAAGCACCCAAGAAACGAACTGGAGTTAGCGAATCCGTTGGCCGACCCGCAAAACGCGTCAAGGTCGACAGCGCGATCAACCAAGCCCCAACTCAAAAGCTGGATGTTTATGTTTTTGGGTCAGGAGATACTGGTGAGCTTGGTTTGGGAAATGTGAGGAGAGATGGCAAGAAGCCAAAGAACGTCTTCCGACCTCGTCTCAACGACCTCCTGAGCGCCAGCAAGGTTGGAGTTGTAGAAATTGCCGTGGGAGGAATGCACTGTGTGGCTCTGACAGAAGATAACAAACTCTATACATGGGGTGTGAATGACAACGGTGCTCTCGGCCGAGACACCACGAAAGATCCAAAGGAAGATGAGGATGCGGCATCTGACTCTGAAGACGAGGATGATGATATTGGATTGAACGCGAAGGAGAGCACACCTGATGTCGTTCCTTCAAGTTCATTCCCAGAAGGTACTAAGTTTGCCCAGGTGGCAGCATGTGGAAGTGCAAGCTTCGTTCTTACCACCACTGGTCTTGTGTATGGATGGGGAACCTTTTTGGTAAAGCCCAAATCTCCCTGGAGACATCGATTCCCCTCACTAACATATTATTTAGGGCGCTGATGGAGTCATTGGTTTCACCAAGGACAATACTCTTGCTGCCGATAAATCGAAAAAGAAGGACATCCAGCGAACTCCATTGCTGATTCCAGAGCTAAAGCAAATCAAGCTTCTCGCTGCCGGCCATAACCATGTTCAAGCACTTGATCACAAGGGCAATGTCTTCTCCTGGGGATGCGGAGAACAAAATCAACTCGGTCGCCAGATTGTGTCTCGGACCAGAGCAAATGCTCTGGTACCTTCGCAATTCGGTCTCCCAAAACGCAAGATCAAGGATATTGCGTGCGGTGACTACCACAGCTTTGCAATTGACGATAAGGACCGTGTCTTTGCATGGGGATTGAACAACTTTGGCCAGACCGGAATCTCTGCCAACGCCGGAACAGATGGTGCCATCATCAAGACTCCTACAGTAATTGAGAATCTCTCAGAGTACAAGATCAAGCAGATCCAGGGTGGATGCCACCACTCGATTGCATGCACGGAGGACTACAAAGTTTTGACATGGGGAAGATGTGATGATTTCCAGGTCGGAGTTCCTCTCGATGATATCCCAAGTGACGACCTCATTTCCAACGAGTCTGGAAAGCCACGAATTTTGGCAAAGCCAACTGTTGTACCAGGTATGATATATCCTCCCTCTATAAAACTTACATGCTAAGCACCATAGACATCACCGGCCAAACCGTAGCTGCTGGAATCGACAATTGTCTAGCTATCTCGAAAGACGGAGAGGCATTTTCCTGGGGATTCTCTGCCAATTACCGAACGGGACTTGGAACGGACGAGTCAATTGAGGAGCCAACACAATTGGAAAACACCGCTCTGAAAGGAAAGAAACTCACATTTGCTGGTTGTGGAGGACAGTTCAGTGTGCTTGCTGGACCCGCGGCTTGAACTCTTCACTCCTAATCTGTTGTTTTGAAAGCTGGTTTATTTTTCTTCACCGCCAGAAAGGGTGACGGCTCTGTCAAGTAGACGGGTACTGGACTTCGTACTTGCGACGCTCTCTTCAATAGAAATACTACTACCTGGGAACTGGAAACTGGAAACAAAAGCGCTACATTTTCGCATATTCATTGTTTGCTTCTCCAAATACATATTGTAATCTTTATCCTTTGCATTTGAGTGTTCTGTATCATTAATGCGGCTCATTTTTGGAATTGGAAGAAATAGGGAGGGAGGACGTCTGTGATCGTTCAAGTGCTTTACGTAGATGTAAATTGACTAATTCTACCTTTTTGCAGCAGCCTGCGTTTGAGTTGTTTTTCTGATTTCCTGATGCAAAAGCACTCTCGTTCGCGTGTCGTCGTATGGTGTATGGTCTGCGAGGTGACAATGACGGAGGGTCTTACTTACAGTCCTCGGCGATAGCCCTAGTATGCTTTCTTTATTGGCGGGGTTTAAAAAGTCTGCTTTACATCTTCGGACTCAAGATTCCGAGGGTAACATCAAAGGTAAATCTCGGAGATCTGATCCAGAAACGGAAAAGAAAATGCCATTTTTACATGGAGTGGCCAGACGCCACAAACGGATTAACTGGGACAAGTACTGTACGCTCAATTCTATCTATTGAACGACGGGAGAAGAAACGTCACACGTTCTCTCACATGGCGTCTATTCAACAGGTCTGGAGGTAGTCCCGGCCTAAATGGATTATCCGAGGAGGCTTGCCAAGCGTCGGGTGGCTTGCCAAACGGCTCAATTCCACACGAATTGTGGGAGGCGTCCATGATGGTCATATTCATTCTTCTTCCAAAAGAACATTTAAGAAGTATATTTATGGTTTTCATTCACTTTGATTGAGATTTCAAAATACCATCTCTAGATTTTTTTTCACATTCTAAAGCCATCAATTGAACCAATTCTGATCCAGTTTTTCGACTTGTTTTTCAGGGGCACTCAATATTAGAATTATCAACTCTCACAATCTCACAACCATCAAGTCAACTTTCACCTTTCCACCTTCAAACCTCGAATCATTCATTTAACCAACAATGACGGACCACCCAACAAAAGCATGGACATTCACTTACGGCGGCTACCCAACTGCCCTCCACTTCAGGACTCACCTCACGAACACCACCCCTCTGTCCCCAACCGAAATCCTCATCCAAACCAAAGCCGCCTCTCTCAACCCCGTCGACGGCCAACTAATGTCCTACGGCTTCCTAAAATACATCCCCTCCTTCATCCTCCCCGCACACAAGATCGTCGGCGAAGATTTCTCCGGCGTCGTCTTAGCCGCCGGAAAGAATTGCGATTCGATTAAACCGGGTGATGAGGTTTTCGGAATGACATATTTCTTCCCTGGAGGATCGTTGACGGAAGTCATGAGGTTGGATGTCAAGAAAGATGTTGTGTTGTCGAAACCGAGGGATTGGTCGTGGGAAGAGGCTGCTAGTTTGCCGCTCGTGTGGTTGACGGCGCAGACTTTGATTAAGAATGTTGAAGCGTGGGTTGCGAAGGAAGACGGAGAAGGGAAAATTGCTATCCTTGGTGGTAGTTCGAGTACGGGGATGTACGCTACTCACATTGCTAAACAAAGGGGTTGGAAAGTTATCGCTACATGTTCAGGACGAAATTCGGAGTTTGTGAAAGGAATGGGTGCTGTTGAGACGGTTGATTATACTACGACTGATGTAGCAACGGGACTCAAAGAGTTCGCACCAGACGCAATTATCGATTGCGTGGGCGGAACGGAATGTCTGGATATCGCGCCGCGTTATGTGACTGTTGTAGGGGATAAGACGGATAGATGGTCTACTGGGGGTGCGTTGATATATTTGTGGAATCCGCAGATGGCAGTTAGGAGTGTCAAGGGATGGTTAGGACTAGGGAATAGTTATAAGTGTATAAATTTGGAGATTAGGAAGGAAGTTTTAGAGACGGTTTTGGGCGGAGGAGTAGGAGGAGAGGGAAGTGGGTTGGAGAAGGAGAAGATCTGTGTAGATAGTGTGTGGGAGTTTGAGAGGGTGAGGGAGGCGTTTGAGAAGTTGAATGGGGGAAAGGTTAGGGGGAAGGTTGTTATTAAGGTTGGAGCTTGAGGAGAGGACGAGGGAAGGCTTTTCTTCTTGGTCATAATTCTTTTTTGATGGTGTCGATAATTGTGTAACGATGGGGTTGAAGATGGGTCTTTGAGATGGCTTTGTACTGAGATTTTATTAGCGTTTGGACAGAGAATTTGGGAATAGATAGACGTCGACTTTTAGTTTGTAGTTTATTTTGACAATGTAAGCGACTGCTATGTCCTCTTGATAGTAGGCTTACTAAAATATTCAAGAAACATATTCCATGTTCTTCCCCAAGGCGACATTTCCAGCAGATCAACGCTATGAAACTCTACACTCACAGCAACATGCTTGATTTACTTGGTGCGGAATTCCTACAAAAGTGTTCCCACGAAAAAGAGCACCAAAAGAAAAGAAACCCCGCATGTATTTACTCTTTAACAGAGCAAAATGATATCTCACAAACACATGGGAATCGCGAGGGCCTGGGCTTGGGTTGGAATGGACCCCTACTAACGACAGCACAAAAATGATAAAGTTGAAACTGTCGGAGAATTAAATGATGACAGGCATACTATCCTCCCACTCTACTGGCTAATACAGACCTCATGTGGAGAGAC
Source organism: Tetracladium marchalianum (assembly GCA_037074945.1). NCBI lineage: Eukaryota > Fungi > Ascomycota > Leotiomycetes > Helotiales > Tetracladium > Tetracladium marchalianum. The sequence continues at coordinate 7,229 of JBAMDN010000426.1, forward strand.
GAGTTATCCCGCAAATTAAGAAGCTTCTCGATGCTCTGGGTGCGCTTAGCGGATCGCTAAAGATGCAGCCAGATCGCAGTAAGTGGTGAGGTTGACACACAACATTTCGAGCTCCAACTTCCAACTCTCCTCCATCCCTCCCTCCTCCTCCAAAAAACCACATCTCAACCACCATCTCCCTCCACACAATTGACCGCCGTCGCCATGGGGTTTCTCAAGTACTCTGCCCTTGCTCTCCTTGCCCTTCGCGCAATTGGCGCGTCGGCCGCTGAAGCAGTAAGTCCAACATCCAACTCTTGCGTCATTGATGCCAGCGCGAGCTTCAGCATGCTAATAACATAATCAACAGGCAAAGGAAGTGCCCGTAAAGCCAGCCAACCTCGCCGTCTCCGTCATGGTTCAATTCCCTGAAGTCGAGGTCTTCGGCGTCAAGCTCGTCAATGGCCGCGCCACCAACGCCATCGTCGAGTTTACCAACAACGAGGAAACTCCTGTCCAAGTTTCCGTGATTGGAGGACAATTGTCGAGCTTGAAGCCATTGGCAGCTGGTGCTGCTCCTAGCAATGCCATCGTTCGCAACCTCACCAACACTCGTTATGAAGTTGCCATTCCGGCAAAGGAGAAGAAGCAGTTGACCTACAGCTTCACCACCGACCTTCACCCACAAGATCTTGAACTCACTCTTACCGCGATTCTTACCGGGGGTGCTGCTAAGGAGCAATACCAGATCCGCGCATTCAAGGGGAAAGTTGGTGTCGTGGATGCTCCTTCTAGCATCCTTGATCCTCAAATGTATGTACCCACCATCCCAGCTCGTACCAGAACATCACTAATATAAATCGAAGCATCTTCCTTTATCTCGTCCTCGCCTCTGCCTTCCTCGGTACCCTCTACTTCGTCTACAAGACCTGGATCGAAGCACTATTCCCACAAACCAAGCGCGGCGGAAAGGGAGGCGAGCGCGCCAAGCGTTCATCCGCTGGAACCAAGAAGGCCGTTGACCCTGCCGATCAAGTCTCTGTCATTGGAGCCGATGGACCTGCCGTTACCACTGGTGCTCTCGCTCAAAAGGCTTACAACGAGGATTGGATCCCAGACCACCACATCAACCGCCCAACTGCCAAGCGCGTCAAGAGCGGTGCTTCTACCAAGAAGACTCGCACTGTCGCTGAGTAAGTGGATGTGTGTAGTATGTATGTTTGGTGGGAATGAGGGGATGATGTATGGATATGAGGGATTGCATGGGTGGGCTGTAGGCATATATTGACTGGGTGGATTAAAAGCAAAAGCAAGCACGTATTTGTACATTACTTACTGCCTTTGGTGGTTATTTAGGACATTTATTTGACGCCTAATCAAAGCTGTTCCTTCGAAGGGTGCACGAATTGCGGATGTTAACCAAGTGGTGTCCTGGGTAGAAATCTGTATCCGAGAGCCTTTCTGTTTTGATGACTTTTTTTCTGGATGATGGTTTTGAGGTAATCATCTAAGCCTCTTTTCATGTTACACGACGTTTGCATACGAAGCTTTGAAATTCTTCTATGGCAGATTCGAGGTTGGGATGCAACTTCATTTTGTACTTTTTCGTCGCAACACGCGAATCCAGTTCGACGTTATATCAAAGACATGAAAGCCCACATGCTATGCAAGTGCATACCCCAAAACATGCCAAAAGATTACTAAATTTCCCCTCATTTCCCCTCATTTCCCCTATCACAACACCAATTCCTCTCTCCCATCCACCCAGAACCATCTCTCCCCATCCTCTCCTTTTACCTTCGCTTCACTCACTTCAAGTGGAAGAAGAACAAGGCTTCAAAGTCCCCGGGCTCGGATTCTCCGGCCACCAAGGACAAGCAACCTTATAGCCCTTGATCCCACCATCAGGTGTCCAACAATTCGGTCCCGTCACGACCCCATCATCAGAACAATCATATCTTTGAAAGAGCGTCACGGTGCAGTGTGGCTCGACGTAGGTGTCCGTTATGGCTTTCCATGAAATTGGTGGTGTAGAGGCTAGGGAGACGCATTCGCCGCAGGCGGAGCCGTAGGCTCTGTCGAGAGTGAGAGGAAGGGTTAGTTCGGGTGATATTGGGAAGAAGGGAGAGATCGAGGGGAGGTAGATGGTGGGTTAGATATGGTAGGAGGTGCTAGATGGATTGGGCATGGTAGGTAGGGAAGGGAAGACGTACATTTGGATACGATTGGTACTTTGAGCTGGAGGACCGGTTTGTGGGAGTGGGCAGACGTTTGAGGTGGAGATTGTGAAGCCGGCGATGATGGGGATTCGTTTATCGGCGATTGCAGCGGCTTGGATCGTCCCTGCTGCTGCGAGGAGGAGGGCCAGGAGGGTTGGAAGGGAGACTTGCATTTTTGGTTGTGTGAGTTGAAGGTTGTTTGGGTGTGTTTTGGGGGTTGTTGGTGAATTTCAGTGTACCTGGTATTTTTCTTTTATGTTTCTTTGGCCTTTGACTTTAGAGATGTCTGGGTTTATATATACCCTTCTTAGAGATACCGAACAGCTTCGTATAAGCATCGGACAAAATCTCATCAACAACTTTCATAATTTCACGCAAGAAAAACCTGCTCTTTTCCAATTATCTCTTTCCATCTTCGTATTTTCCTCCTCAACAACCTTTTCCTGATTTTTGTGATCGCCAATGTATTTTTGGCATCCGTAAGCCCTGAGGAAGTAATTCCCGCCTGTGTCGTGTGCGTCGTAGGTCGTAGGGCTGACAGCCCAATGACAAGAGCAGGATCCGGGGTAGCTTGGTTATTTTAGGATGAGGGGACGTCTGTGAAGGATTTTGAGGCTTCGGGAGATTTTTTCTTGTGGCGTTTCTTTCTTTTCTCTTTTGAGAACATCGGGTAGGAGTTGGGAGTTGGAGGGAGGATGTGGGTGATAATGGGGAAGTTGGAGAGGGGATCGAGAGAGTTTGAGTTAAGCTTTGAGGGTACTACCGTGTGGAAGGCTTGATTCTCTACTTTATTTAAATTCTTCCTTTCAGTTTTCAGCTCTGTGAAGAAGAAGAAGAAGGAAATTATGGCAAAGATGAAAACCTCTTTCACTTCACAGAATTACAGTGGTTGTCATCCATCAATCTTAAAATTAGAGCCGCCTGCTGCTTGAAGATGTATCCCGATTCTCAAAAGCCATCTCGTAATGAAGAAAAAGAATACGAGGCCTTCGAATCCGACACCTCACTTATTCATTCGTATTCAGGTCAAATGAATACGTCCATTAGCCTTCCCCGCTTTCTCTAGCTTGTGCAACAGTGTTTATTCGTATTTTCAACCTCTACGTAAGAACTCGCTTCTGTTCTTGTGAGTTTTGTATGTCATATCTGCAGTGTAATGCGGAGGATCTCTTCCCCGGTTCAACTTTTTCGGTTATTCGAAGTAACAAGATTCGTCACATATTTTATGTATGATAGCCATACGTAAGTACTCTTCTTTCTGGACTGGAATGTTAGGATCGAGTGGTACAGTTTTATGAAGAAAGCATGATTATACGTTTTCGCAAGTTCCACTCTCCTCCATGTCTTCGGAACGTAATTCATTAAAATGTTGCTTTGAAGAATCAAGTAAAATCCAAATAGAAGAAAATCTTTAATATCGTGATCCAATTTATCCCATTTGATTCCGAGTGAATTTTGGTGTCAGTGTGTCCTATTGCTAAATACGGGGAGGGGAGGGAGAGGGCGGAATAATAAGTGTCAAATTTCACTTCAATCGCTTCAACGACACACATTCGGATTTCACGAAAGACTTATCGAAAACATTTTTGAAGGACACCAGACTTTTCAACCTGTGATCTGAAGTTTGGGGATTTCAAGATATCCAGATGTCCAGGTTTATTGTGTTTGTTGGGGAGGCTATGTCTGAACAAAGCATCCATCACACTCCTCAATTCTTCGTTGCAATAACAATATTGCAAGGAAACTTCAATTTCCAGATACCATCATCACCCCTCCGAACCAGCTCACTCGCCTTCAAATCTGCCAAACCAATCTCAACAGCTTCATCCCACTTCTCCTCGTCTTCAATCGTCCACCCGATATCGCCCTCTCTCATCCCAATGTAACTCCATAACATTGAGATCCACGCTTGCAAATCCTCCACCTGATGCTCGACATCATGCGTGTGAATTTCAACGCAATCTTCATGAAAGCCGCCGGAGACGAGAAAGGCTTTGAGTGTTGTGGGGTCGTGAAGGAGCCCACCCCATTTAATTGCAAGTTGTGCATCGGCTCCACGTGTAGCTGTATGTGCGTGTTTGAGGGGTAAATCATGAGGCATGGCCGACCAGAGCGTGATGACTGCTTTTCCACCAGGTTTGGTTGTTCGATAAATATGTTTAGCGGCAGGAAGACGGTTCTTGAGTCCACCGACCACGAATGAGGAAATGGAAAGAGTGAAGAAATCATCACCGAATGTGAGTTCCTCTGCATCCATGACAGCGGTGGTGACGTTGGAAGTCCAATTGTTAGCGTTGATGAATTGATCGGTGGCAGCTATCATGTGCGGGTTATTGTCTGTTGCGTGTATGCGGATGGTCAAGGGAGGGGATGTAGCCATGATGGCGCCGATGACTTCTCCGGTGCCACAGCCGTTGTCGTGGATGATTGAATTAGGAGAGATTGGCCCGAGGAGGGCGAGGAAGTGAGAAGCTATTTCTTGAGTGACGGTGCCTTGGACTTGCTTCATCACATCTGGCGTGAAGGGGGCCGCTTGCTTGGGTCTGAAGGGAATCGTGGGGATGGGTTGTGCCATTTTGATGAGAAAATTTAGAGAACTTTGAAAACAGCTGTGATTCTTTGAGGGATAGGAAAATACAGAGATGTAATTTGAATGTCAAAACTCGTGGAAGATGCGAAGAACTGAATGTTCTTATAGAACTGCTCGCCATGTTGACATTCTTTAGCGAGGCAAAACTCTCGTCACGCTCGCAGAACTAAGCTTTTGATGGCGGCCGACAATCGAAACTCCACCCAAATTGAAGGGGACAGAGAAAGGGGACATCTAGTAATGTAAGATATGACATAATTTGTAAGTTAAAGACGGCCGCTCGTCCCTTTTCGGACTGACGCCGCATTGACTACATCTAGAGGTTGGACATTAGTGGCTATTTCGCCTTCAGCGATGTATTTTCTCAACGCCAAAATACGCCATGATCTATTTTGACATAATATTCGCATTCAATGGATAAAAAAACCATCATTGACCAGTAGAGTAACAAACAATATTTGGAATATGTCGCGAATACAAGAGGTCTGACAGCAATAAGCATCACAATCTACGTAGGTGCGTTTCCCTTGAATTCTGAATTCCATCAGTCCTACGGATGAGGACTAGGTGAAGTATGTTACTCGCACCAATGAATAGGAAGACAGCATGGAATCGCCAGCAATGTAAGATCATCTTCAGATTATATTCGACAAGCTTCCATGCAGTAATTGCTGCCGTTTGTAATGAATACTTAGTGACATTTCTTGCATGTTTCTGGAATACAATGCAAAACTCTCTGCACCGAGAACCTATTGCGATCCAATATTGACCAAGTCTATCAGCAAAATGTCTTCTCACGTCAAGTACAACCCCTCCATCCCGACGTGCTCCAGATGGTATGGGCTTGTCAGTGTTCACTTGAATCCGTTCACCCGTCACACCTTGAGCCTCAATGACTCGACAACCGCAATTCTAGAATTACAACCAGAGCAGAAGTTCGGATGAAATCCTAAACAACATGAAGGGAGGTGGAAACTGTCGTGGAACCTTGCCATCCAGCTACAAAACTTCGAGGACGATGTTTCATCATGGAGCATGTGAAGGGAAACAAAGAGTTTGCGGTGTTGTTACAACGTAAACGGATCGCTTTGTCTACCGAGAGCCATGTTCGGCACCGATGTCCTTGAAATGGCACTATATCGAGTTGAGCAAGCTGTCGAAAATAGCGCCGTTGATCGTTGATGATGGATGGATGGGAGGAAGGGAAGAAATCTGGCTGACGGGGAACAACCGGCCGGTGGCAATGGGTTACTGTACTGTAGTTGCCGAGACATCATCGGATTCCGAAGATAATCGAGTTCTTATCGCAACACCAGCTTTTATATCTCCATTCACCACTCCGGATCTCCAGACTTGTTCGATAACATGTCCCAATCACAGTTGAGTTCAGTTAGATTGTCTATAGGCGCAGGATGCAGCGTTTACCACTTCCTCGCTAAATCAAAAATGTGAATGGTCCCGTCGCGCAAGCTGCGGAAGATGAAACAGAGGAACGGGTCGAGAAACCTCACCAAAGAGGATGCCACCACTCGGATCCAATCCCACAGCTGCATTGAAATGGTATCCCCCATCTCCAATCGACAAAATCGAAGCCGGCTGGTGGTGCGACGAAGATCCCAGCGCTCCATGTGGCATTTATTATTGTTCGAATCACGGAGTCTTTTCCATCATCATTCATGTGTACTTCACTTCTTCTACTCCATACAGTAGTTCACC
>JBAMDN010000427.1:0-27030 GCA_037074945.1 Tetracladium marchalianum
AGATATCGGCTTGTTGAAGATGAGCTTCTCGCAGTAGCACAGAAGTTCACTGTAAACCTCCACGCAGCAGAGTACAAAAGACAGCAAAAAATGGTCCAGTCGCGAAATGCACAAAAAATTAGTTCTATCTCTCGCCCAACTGTTGGAGTACAACCCGACCATACAAAAAGGCGACTAGAAGGCATTCAGCGGGCTGAGACGCAACAAAAAGTTATCGGCGACCTAGCAAAGAAGAACAATGCCATTCCAACCGACGACAGTGACTCTGAATACGACTTACCATATGTGGGTACCACACTTCATAGCCTTATGGACAGTCCACGCCGAAGGGGAATATCGTTATCGCGAATAACATCCGCAACTACGGCAACTCGGGCATCGGCAGGGTTCAAAAAACCTTCAGCTTATTCAAAGGATCTAATGTACGACTCGCCGAAAGCTAAGACTGTAGTAAGGCCTTCCGCAGACCGAAGAAGTGTCGGAAATTCCATGAATTCCACAGATGACGATGACGATCTAGATGCTCCCATCCCGGCTCCAAAGTTGCCCAAAAGAGAAAGGAGTTCATCTATGCCAGGAAACAGCTCTTCTGGTCACAAACATTTGTTTCACAGGAATGAATTCGCTTTTTCAGAACATAGTTCGTTGAGCACGACGGGATCTTCAAACTTCTTACCGAGACAGGAGAAGGTCAATGGGTCACGAAAAGAAGTCTCTATAATTGATAGTCCTCCATCGGTAAATCCAACACGAGCCTCGAGATTTGAGCGAGCACGACAAGCAAAAGACAAAGCAGAAAAAGAGCAGAAGACAAAGATACCACGTGACATCATTCCTTCCTTTCTCTGAATTCGCTTTTCTGGGATATATCGTTCTTCACGAATTTAGGTGTGGCCGCTATCGGGTTGGCCTGATATTTCTGAACGCATTGAAATTTTGTTTGCATATCTATGTGGTAATCACGAGTCTCCCGGTTGTGTTCAATTATGCCTTAGCTTCGAACGGCGTCTCGGTTGGTGGCTCAGCTTGAGGTGCAATGCGGGCTAAATGTCTTCGTTGACCAGTGTGCCAGTCGACTAAAGCCGAATGAGAAGTTACTCGGTTGTCCCAAACAACGACAGTCTTCTCTTGCCACTTTACACGAGCCTGGAAGTCAGATCCATACGCAATGTGATCATAAAGAAATTTCTACCCTGGTTAGTTTCACCTTTTCCCGAGTCCAGGCTTGAAACTTACAAGTAAAGCATCGCTCTCCTCTACTTTATATCCAACAATGCCTCGGGTGACTAATGTGGTCAGAACGTACGAATGTTTTATCGTGGGTGGAACTCACATTGAGGGTTAACATATAGAGCTTTCTCGCCAGTAACGGGGTGCGTTCTGACAATTGGGTGTTCGGAAATGACTGGTTCTCTCCTCACGGCACTGTTGTGACGCTTGGAGGCCTCAACCTGCTCAATACCGGAGTGTGTAGCCCTCAATCCATGCAGTCTCTGCTTGAAGCCTTCACTGAGACGATTGTAGGCTTCAACCTGGTTCGCAAACAGGGTGTCACCTCCAACCTCTGGGACATCAAGAATGTACAAAAATGTTGTTCCTGGTGGCTGACGCTCATAGGATACGTCTGAATGCCAAGCAACAGAGGATGTCCTTGTGGAGAAAAATTGGTCTACAGTCTTATCACCCGCGCCTCGATGCACCAAGTGAACCTCATCAAAACCCTCTGGAGCACCAGATGTTGGGTGGATGTGTAGTCTTCCAAAGTATCTTCCAAAGTCCAAAGCCTCATTGATTGGAAGATCGGCAAAATCTTGGTCACGGAAAGCAACAACCTTTCGCTCGGCAACAAATCTTGCCAATTGGTCTTTTCCAGAATCAGACAGTTTGCTAAGTTGTACACCAGTCACCTCGGTACCGATTGTTGGTGTCAAGTCAGTTGTGCTGACTCCACTGGCAAGAAGCTCAGGATATGTGGGGTCGGCATCGAGTCCATGGTCTCGGTGTTCGAATGGTTGGAGAGGTGGGTATTGGTTCTTTGACCAGGTTGGAAGGTAGTGCTTGTACTTCGGATTGTTAGAGCAAGTTCAGGAGCAATGAATACCTCTTCCTGTCCTACGTACCTTGGCAGCAGCGAATCCGTCCTTTCCCTCCAACTCTGCATCAGCCTCGTATCCAATTGGTGCAAGCTCCTTGTATGGACCAGCATTGGCTGTCAACTTGACAGTTGCCTTCTCTTCCCTTACGGGGAGTGTCACGGTTTCAGTAGCAGAAGGGGCCATTTTTGTGTTATTTCTTGCTGGAATAATCAGAAAAACAAAAAATATATGCAATTGCAAGAAAAGTTTCAGTTTTCTCGGAATGGCTCTGGCCTGACTCTATATATCTCAGTCCACCAAGGATTCACAACGATTGCGTCTTTTCTTACCTGCCCCTCTTTCCACTCTTCCTGACCCATTACCAAACATCATTGACGACATTTTACTGGTGAGACGCGTAGATAAGATGCCAAGCGGGTCGATCGTTGATCTGATAACTGCATTTATCGAGAAGGGTTGTTCTCGGCGATTGGTTGGATGGAGGGAATGATGGAGATGGTGCAATATTGTCACTTCAGCACGAATTGTCAGGAGTGGGATCACGGGAAGACTTGCGGCCATTAGGAAAATAAGACAGAGGCTATATGTGTGTGATAGATAATGGATCAACTTTAGTCAGTAGACTTCACATGTTAGAGACCTTAAATCAATGGGATTGTCAAATCACGTGACCATTAAGAAAAAGCAAAGGAAACTGTCTGGACTCGTATCTTCATTGCGCTCATCTCACACATAGGAGTATGGGTACTTCTGGCTACAGTATATCATTATATCTGAGTATTTGTTTGTGTTGGCACGTGCAATGTGTGGCGAATGCTGATCAAGCCACTCAACTCGCTTACGGAGACAATGATCGCGGGGTCGAGATAAATCTTCAAATGTTTTCTTATCGAACCCCCGCCGAAAAACATCCTGAAAAGTTGAACCGCACGACATTCACGACAACGACTTCATCATGTCTGCCATGGATCTTGACGCTCCTGTCTCCATCAAACCTGCGTTTGGTGAGCAGAATACAAATGCTACGTGCGTTTTACCCTCCCGAAATAACTATCCAATTATTGACATTACTCAGGATTCTCTGCTGCAACTGCGGTGCTCCCATCGACGGAACGACCTCAGCAGGAGCTCTCTGCTACGACTGCGTAAAGACTACGATCGATGTGTCCCAAGGTATTCAGCGTGAAGCCACCCTACACTTCTGCCGAGATTGCGACAGATGGCTACTCCCTCCTACCAGTTGGATTGTGGCGGCACCCGAATCCAGAGAACTTCTAGCACTTTGCCTGAAAAAATTGCGAGGTCTACACAAAGTCCGAATTATTGACGCTAGTTTCATCTGGACAGAACCCCATTCAAGGAGAGTAAAGGTCAAGCTCACAATTCAAGATTCGGTCTCGGAGGGTGTGGTTCTGCAGCAGGCTTTCGAGGTGGAATACGTGGTGGCGTACCAGCAATGTCCAGATTGTGCAAAGTCATACACAGCAAATACATGGAGAGCTTGCGTGCAAGTCCGACAGAAGGTCCCTCACAAGCGAACTTTCCTCTACCTCGAACAACTCATTCTCAAGCACGGCGCACACAAGGACACAATCAACATCAAGGAAGTGAAGGATGGACTAGATTTCTACTACTCAGCACGTAACCAGGCCGAAAAATTTGTTGATTTCTTGCACTCTGTCGCCCCTGTGCAAATGAAGAAGTCGCAGGAACTTATTTCGATGGATATCCACACCTCGACGAAGTCTTACAAATTCACATTTTCCGTTAGTTTGGTACCAATTTGCAAGGACGATTTGGTTGCTATGCCCATCAAGCTCGCGAAGTCTATCGGCAACATTTCTCCTCTAGGTCTTTGCTACAAAGTCGGAACTACCCTCAACATCCTCGACCCATTGTCCCTCCAGACCGCCGATATCAGCACTCCCGTCTACTGGCGCGCTCCATTCACCTCCCTCGCCGATGTTCAAGAGCTCACCGAGTTTGTTGTGATGGATATCGAACCTTTGGGACCTAGCAAAGGCCGCTGGTTACTGTCTGAAGCAACCGTAGCACGTGCCTCAGACCTCGGCTCCAACAACCAAACCTACTACACCCGCACTCATCTCGGCAACGTCCTCCACCCAGGCGACTCCGTAATGGGCTACCTCCTCTCGGGTGCCAACTACAACAGCCCCTACTGGGACGCGCTCGAAGAATCGCACCAATACGCCTCCCAACTTCCAGACGTCCTCCTTGTCAAGAAATTCTATGCCCGCAAGAAGAAGTCCAAGAACAACCGTGAGTGGCGACTCAAGCGCATGGCGAAGGAAGATGGCGACATGTTGCCCAAGAAGGCAGATCAGGAGAAGATGGATCGTGATTACGAGATGTTCTTGCGTGATGTGGAGGAGGATGCTGAGCTGAGACAGACGATGGCGCTGTATAAGGCGCAGCAGAAAAAGAGGGAGGAGGAGGAGATGAGTGTGGCGGATACGAGTGATGGGGAGGATGAGACGCCGAAGATTGATATGGATGAGTTGATTGATGATTTTGATGAGATGGGTATGGAGGAGAATTAAGGTCCTCGTCTCTAGTCTTCGTTCTCGTCATTTCATTCTTCTGCTTTTATTTTTCATGATCATGATGATGATGCGAGTCTTTGGGTGGGTTGGTTGGGAGTTTGGTGGTAGAAAAATGGTTTGATTATTTCTGGTTGTGGGTTTGCATTGCGTTGCGTAGGGTAGGTAGTTAAGTAGATAGGCAGGCTAATTGGGTTGCATCAAAATGAAAGATAGATTGGGCGATTCAAAGGTACAGAGTCTATTTGATTTTGTTCCGTTTGCCATAGATATGACTGTGGTGTGTGATTCGTGATTCAAGACACGAGTTAGAAGTAGCTTTTTACATTGCACAACAACCACTCACTACTAGGTGGTACTTGATATTTTTAATTAATATTGACGCTAATGATGATTTTGTTGTTATCGCTGTCGATCTAAAGAGACCGTCAAATTCTCATCCACTGCTGTTGGTCACCACGGTATCTGCGTCTCAGATTCAGCTTCTTTCTTTTATCTACCAAATAAGGTACTTCTCTAGGTACCTACTGAACCACCTGCCTAAGTGCCATGATACCTACCTTGACACCTTTTTTTCCTACCGAGAGGAACTTCTCCTTTGCAGCAGTAGTTGTAGATGGTCAAGGACTGTTATTTCATTAAGACCTTTTTTTGTGCCTGTTGTTAAGTTTCCTGGCATTCTTTTTATATTCTTGTCCTTTGCTGTTGTGCTTCGACCCACCTTACTGTTCTTCTGGAGGAATTTGAAGAGACTCCGAGAGGTTTTTTGGTGAGAACGCGAAAATTAAATGGACAGACGACAGAACGTGAGTGTATTGTTCTCGCTCTAGACGCATATACAGATCTTTGATGGAGTTGCAGTAATGAAAAGGAGATTAGATTGTGATTCCGATGAATCTACTCGCTAAGTTTTGATGAATACGTTAAATGAAATTGTATGACGGTTGAAATTAATCGACGGCAGCTGATCGATATTTATAACTCCGCATTCGATCAACAGACCTGGTGATGACAATTGAGAATTGAGAAATGGGAATTGAGAAGTGAGAATTGAGAATTGAAAGTTCAATAGTAATGTAGCCCTTCTTTAATAAACACTCGGCGTAGAATAGACAAAGTAGGCCGGATTGTTCGACATTGACTTGCCCTACAGGATTGACCTCGTTCTCAAAGCTACCAATTTGGGAAAGTGCTTGGTCTGAGAGTAGTCGCTGTATTATAGGGAGTAGAGTTTCATGGCAAGGGAACAAAAGCCATTGTGCCGAACTGTGGGAATTTAGGTTGAAAGTGAATAACAACAAATATTAATACTCGTTTGAACATTCTATCCATAACTTCATCTGTCACTTCGTGCTTCTGCGCATGAAGATCTTGCCTAAGAACTCTGTGTTCCATTAGCCCTCCCAATAACCGTCGTCGGCTGCACCTCATCACCGACAGCCTTCAACGCTTCAACAGTTCCAGCCCTCTCACAAAGCACCTTCAACTTATCCGCCACCCATCTGAAATCCTCCTCCTCGACCCGAACCTGCGCACACAATCTCGTCCAAAACCTACCCCTGGAACACAAAAACGGGCAAAAACGAATCAAACTCATCCACCAAGGTGCTCTGCAACCACCCCACCGTCTTACCAACATCAAACAACCTCCTTCCTCCAACGGCAACCTCACAGTCGTCATCGCACATTTCGACAACGTCCCCTCTTTATTATCCAAAATCTCCGTTCCGAGGACAGACGACACAATCTTGCGACCTGCTTGCGCGAGCGCAATGTTATAATCCATAATCGCGTCTTCACCACCGCAGACTTCAGAGCGCCATTTAATCGCCGCAGAGACGACGGACCAATTCGTATCGTCCAATGCGCCGGTGAATTGGAAGTTAGTGACGAAAGCGCTTTTGCCGACGCGGTCGCCGAGGGGGTTGCGTGTTCCGAGGAGCGGGATTGTTGACGACGAAACCGTGGGAGGTGGGGGAGGGCGGAGCGAATGAGTGCTTGATTGCGAATGGGGACGTAGAAGATTGCACAGCCGCGGGGGGTGTGAAGCCATTTGTGGGCGTTACTGATGAAGAAGTCTGGGTCTGTAGCGTCGTGAGGTTGAGCGGGATATGGCCAACGCCGTGGGCACCGTCGACTGGGCGGTGTTAGTTTTGTTCGTGATGTTGCAACCAAACGATATATGAGAGTGAGACTTTTCTCAGCTGCTAGTTGAGAATGACATCCGGACTTGCGAAACTGAGGGGGAATATTGAGAGTCAAGAAGATCAACATACCAAGCGAAAGAATTCCTTCTTCCTCACAAACCTTCGTCAATGCCTCAAATGGCATTCTAATACCAGGCAACGAAGAAATGGTATCATAAATGGCCAATCTCGGTCTCTTTCCATCCTCCCTCGACTTCTTAATCGCATCTTTGGAAAGTCCCGCAAGCTCCTCGTCACTTAACGGATAAGTCAGATTGATCTTCCTCGGATTGACCAAATATCGGTGTGATTCGCAAACATATTCAACCGTGTTTGCCACGGGCTCGCGGTAAATGGTCTCAAAATACAAGATCTCATCTTTGCCATCGAGGTCCCATACAATGTTGCGAAGGACTGTGTTAACTCCCATAGTAGCATTGGGAACAAAAACAACGGTGTCCACATCAGCTTTGAGGATTTTGGCGACCGCTGCACGAGAGATGTCGAGCAGTTCGGGGGTGGTGTAGCGGATGAATTTGTCTGGACTAGATTCGGCGAGACGTTTGAGGGCGAGTTGTTTCTCGATTACGACGGTTGGGGGTGCGCCGAAGACCTGGCCGTGGTTAGGACTGTGATTGTAATGATGTGTTTGAGGTGATTATTGGGAATTGTAATGCAAGTACCATTGTTCATGTTCTTGAAATTTGGATCGAATGAGAACTCTTTGACCATTTCTTTACCGAATGGGACTCGTTTTGAGGGAGTGGAAGATTCATTGAGTGAGACTTCTCCAAGTATGGATTCGAGTGTTGCTGCCATTGTTGTGAGACCTAGATCTGTTGAAGTAGAAATGAGAAGTCAATTGAAAAATGTGAGGGATGAGTCAGTGGTCCTCTCAATTGAAGATGTTGCATAGAAATATAGAAGAGAAATACGAAAATAAAGGGGATATCCAAGAGATTTATATCTTCCACATGAGTCATTACAATAGAGACAGTGACGATACTCTTGACCTCGAAGGGCGTGAGGAAGTCCTCCACAAAATCTGAGTAATTGAAGCGCGCAAATCGATAGATAGGGTGTTTTTGCACTGGTAACTAGCATTAACCCCACAATCACTCCGTGGCTTGATTCCAAGGCCGTTCATTGATCAATTGCACCTTGTGATGCATATTGGAGGAGTTACACACGACAATAATTACAAAGCAACAGAGTTCGGTTCTCGATGATGTGGATGTCATAGTTTGAAAATGGAAGTAAACAAGAATTTAAGCTTATCTTAAGACAAGCGAAAGTCTTTGTTTGGGGAGAAATTAATAGGACAGGGAATACGATGACTGTTGTTAGCAACGATGAAGGATTGTTGATAAATCTACAGCACTTGTTGATAGAATTGCTAACACGAATACGCGCAAACTGTAACACATCAGCACAATGAGGAGGTGCTGTCTATGGGTCCCAAGAGACTCGTTTTAACCTTAGCAATACGTAACTGAACGAGTAGACTAAAACAACGTATTGCTAAGGTTAAAACGAGTCTCTTGGGACCCATAGACAGCACCTCCTCATTGTGCTGATGTGTTACAGTTTGCGCGTATTCGTGTTAGCAATTCTATCAACAAGTGCTGTAGATTTATCAACAATCCTTCATCGTTGCTAACAACAGTCATCGTATTCCCTGTCCTATTAATTTCTCCCCAAACAAAGACTTTCGCTTGTCTTAAGATAAGCTTAAATTCTTGTTTACTTCCATTTTCAAACTATGACATCCACATCATCGAGAACCGAACTCTGTTGCTTTGTAATTATTGTCGTGTGTAACTCCTCCAATATGCATCACAAGGTGCAATTGATCAATGAACGGCCTTGGAATCAAGCCACGGAGTGATTGTGGGGTTAATGCTAGTTACCAGTGCAAAAACACCCCATCTATCGATTTGCGCGCTTCAATTACTCAGATTTTGTGGAGGACTTCCTCACGCCCTTCGAGGTCAAGAGTATCGTCACTGTCTCTATTGTAATGACTCATGTGGAAGAATATAAATCTCTTGGATATCCCCTTTATTTTCGTATTTCTCTTCTATATTTCTATGCAACATCTTCAATTGAGAGGACCACTGACTCATCCCTCACATTTTTCAATTGACTTCTCATTTCTACTTCAACAGATCTAGGTCTCACAACAATGGCAGCAACACTCGAATCCATACTTGGAGAAGTCTCACTCAATGAATCTTCCACTCCCTCAAAACGAGTCCCATTCGGTAAAGAAATGGTCAAAGAGTTCTCATTCGATCCAAATTTCAAGAACATGAACAATGGTACTTGCATTACAATTCCCAATAATCACCTCAAACACATCATTACAATCACAGTCCTAACCACGGCCAGGTTCTTTCGGCGCACCCCCAACCGTCGTAATCGAGAAACAACTCGCCCTCAAACGTCTCGCCGAATCTAGTCCAGACAAATTCATCCGCTACACCACCCCCGAACTGCTCGACATCTCTCGTGCAGCGGTCGCCAAAATCCTCAAAGCTGATGTGGACACCGTTGTTTTTGTTCCCAATGCTACTATGGGAGTTAACACAGTCCTTCGCAACATTGTATGGGACCTCGATGGCAAAGATGAGATCTTGTATTTTGAGACCATTTACGGAGCATGTGGCAACACGGTTGAATATGTTTGCGAATCACACCGATATTTGGTCAATCCGAGGAAGATCAATCTGACTTATCCGTTAAGTGACGAGGAGCTTGTGGGACTTTTTAAAGATGCGATTAAGAAGTCGAGGGAGGATGGAAAGAGACCGAGATTGGCCATTTATGATACCATTTCTTCGTTGCCTGGTATTAGAATGCCATTTGAGGCATTGACGAAGGTTTGTGAGGAAGAAGGAATTCTTTCGCTTGGTATGTTGATCTTCTTGACTCTCAATATTCCCCCTCAGTTTCGCAAGTCCGGATGTCATTCTCAACTAGCAGCTGAGAAAAGTCTCACTCTCATATATCGTTTGGTTGCAACATCACGAACAAAACTAACACCGCCCAGTCGACGGTGCCCACGGCGTTGGCCATATCCCGCTCAACCTCACAACACTCAACCCAGACTTCTTCATCAGTAACGCCCACAAATGGCTTCACACCCCCCGCGGCTGTGCAATCTTCTACGTCCCCATTCGCAATCAAGCACTCATTCGCTCCACCCTCCCCACCTCCCACGGTTTCGTCGTCAACAATCCCGCTCTCAAAAAACGCAACCCCCTCGGCGACCGCGTCGGCAAAAGCGCTTTCGTCACTAACTTCCAATTCACCGGCGCATTGGACGATACGAATTGGTCCGTCGTCTCTGCGGCGATTAAATGGCGCTCTGAAGTCTGCGGTGGTGAAGACGCGATTATGGATTATAACATTGCGCTCGCGCAAGCAGGTGGCAAGATTGTGTCGTCTGTCCTCGGAACGGAGATTTTGGATAATAAAGAGGGGACGTTGTCGAAATGTGCGATGACGACTGTGAGGTTGCCGTTGGAGGAAGGGGTGTTTGATGTTGGTAAGACGGTGGGGTGGTTGCAGAGGACCTTGGTGGATGAGTTTGATTCGTTTTTGCCCGTTTTTGTGTTCCAGGGTAGGTTTTGGACGAGATTGTGTGCGCAGGTTTGGGTCGAGGAGGAGGATTTCAGATGGGTGGCGGATAAGTTGAAGGTGCTTTGTGAGAGGGCTGGAACTGTTGAAGCGTTGAAGGCTGTCGGTGATGAGGTGCAGCCGACGACGGTTATTGGGAGGGCTAATGGAACACAGAGTTCTTAGGCAAGATCTTCATGCGCAGAAGCACGAAGTGACAGATGAAGTTATGGATAGAATGTTCAAACGAGTATTAATATTTGTTGTTATTCACTTTCAACCTAAATTCCCACAGTTCGGCACAATGGCTTTTGTTCCCTTGCCATGAAACTCTACTCCCTATAATACAGCGACTACTCTCAGACCAAGCACTTTCCCAAATTGGTAGCTTTGAGAACGAGGTCAATCCTGTAGGGCAAGTCAATGTCGAACAATCCGGCCTACTTTGTCTATTCTACGCCGAGTGTTTATTAAAGAAGGGCTACATTACTATTGAACTTTCAATTCTCAATTCTCACTTCTCAATTCCCATTTCTCAATTCTCAATTGTCATCACCAGGTCTGTTGATCGAATGCGGAGTTATAAATATCGATCAGCTGCCGTCGATTAATTTCAACCGTCATACAATTTCATTTAACGTATTCATCAAAACTTAGGAGTAGATTCATCGGAATCACGATCTAATCTCCTTTTCATTACTGCAACTCCATCAAAGATCTGTATATGCGTCTAGAGCGAGAACAATACACTCACGTTCTGTCGTCTGTCCATTTAATTTTCGCGTTCTCACCAAAAAACCTCTCGGAGTCTCTTCAAATTCCTCCAGAAGAACAGTAAGGTGGGTCGAAGCACAACAGCAAAGGACAAGAATATAAAAAGAATGCCAGGAAACTTAACAACAGGCACAAAAAAAGGTCTTAATGAAATAACAGTCCTTGACCATCTACAACTACTGCTGCAAAGGAGAAGTTCCTCTCGGTAGGAAAAAAGGTGTCAAGGTAGGTATCATGGCACTTAGGCAGGTGGTTCAGTAGGTACCTAGAGAAGTACCTTATTTGGTAGATAAAAGAAAGAAGCTGAATCTGAGACGCAGATACCGTGGTGACCAACAGCAGTGGATGAGAATTTGACGGTCTCTTTAGATCGACAGCGATAACAACAAAATCATCATTAGCGTCAATATTAATTAAAAATATCAAGTACCACCTAGTAGTGAGTGGTTGTTGTGCAATGTAAAAAGCTACTTCTAACTCGTGTCTTGAATCACGAATCACACACCACAGTCATATCTATGGCAAACGGAACAAAATCAAATAGACTCTGTACCTTTGAATCGCCCAATCTATCTTTCATTTTGATGCAACCCAATTAGCCTGCCTATCTACTTAACTACCTACCCTACGCAACGCAATGCAAACCCACAACCAGAAATAATCAAACCATTTTTCTACCACCAAACTCCCAACCAACCCACCCAAAGACTCGCATCATCATCATGATCATGAAAAATAAAAGCAGAAGAATGAAATGACGAGAACGAAGACTAGAGACGAGGATCCTTAATTCTCCTCCATACCCATCTCATCAAAATCATCAATCAACTCATCCATATCAATCTTCGGCGTCTCATCCTCCCCATCACTCGTATCCGCCACACTCATCTCCTCCTCCTCCCTCTTTTTCTGCTGCGCCTTATACAGCGCCATCGTCTGTCTCAGCTCAGCATCCTCCTCCACATCACGCAAGAACATCTCGTAATCACGATCCATCTTCTCCTGATCTGCCTTCTTGGGCAACATGTCGCCATCTTCCTTCGCCATGCGCTTGAGTCGCCACTCACGGTTGTTCTTGGACTTCTTCTTGCGGGCATAGAATTTCTTGACAAGGAGGACGTCTGGAAGTTGGGAGGCGTATTGGTGCGATTCTTCGAGCGCGTCCCAGTAGGGGCTGTTGTAGTTGGCACCCGAGAGGAGGTAGCCCATTACGGAGTCGCCTGGGTGGAGGACGTTGCCGAGATGAGTGCGGGTGTAGTAGGTTTGGTTGTTGGAGCCGAGGTCTGAGGCACGTGCTACGGTTGCTTCAGACAGTAACCAGCGGCCTTTGCTAGGTCCCAAAGGTTCGATATCCATCACAACAAACTCGGTGAGCTCTTGAACATCGGCGAGGGAGGTGAATGGAGCGCGCCAGTAGACGGGAGTGCTGATATCGGCGGTCTGGAGGGACAATGGGTCGAGGATGTTGAGGGTAGTTCCGACTTTGTAGCAAAGACCTAGAGGAGAAATGTTGCCGATAGACTTCGCGAGCTTGATGGGCATAGCAACCAAATCGTCCTTGCAAATTGGTACCAAACTAACGGAAAATGTGAATTTGTAAGACTTCGTCGAGGTGTGGATATCCATCGAAATAAGTTCCTGCGACTTCTTCATTTGCACAGGGGCGACAGAGTGCAAGAAATCAACAAATTTTTCGGCCTGGTTACGTGCTGAGTAGTAGAAATCTAGTCCATCCTTCACTTCCTTGATGTTGATTGTGTCCTTGTGTGCGCCGTGCTTGAGAATGAGTTGTTCGAGGTAGAGGAAAGTTCGCTTGTGAGGGACCTTCTGTCGGACTTGCACGCAAGCTCTCCATGTATTTGCTGTGTATGACTTTGCACAATCTGGACATTGCTGGTACGCCACCACGTATTCCACCTCGAAAGCCTGCTGCAGAACCACACCCTCCGAGACCGAATCTTGAATTGTGAGCTTGACCTTTACTCTCCTTGAATGGGGTTCTGTCCAGATGAAACTAGCGTCAATAATTCGGACTTTGTGTAGACCTCGCAATTTTTTCAGGCAAAGTGCTAGAAGTTCTCTGGATTCGGGTGCCGCCACAATCCAACTGGTAGGAGGGAGTAGCCATCTGTCGCAATCTCGGCAGAAGTGTAGGGTGGCTTCACGCTGAATACCTTGGGACACATCGATCGTAGTCTTTACGCAGTCGTAGCAGAGAGCTCCTGCTGAGGTCGTTCCGTCGATGGGAGCACCGCAGTTGCAGCAGAGAATCCTGAGTAATGTCAATAATTGGATAGTTATTTCGGGAGGGTAAAACGCACGTAGCATTTGTATTCTGCTCACCAAACGCAGGTTTGATGGAGACAGGAGCGTCAAGATCCATGGCAGACATGATGAAGTCGTTGTCGTGAATGTCGTGCGGTTCAACTTTTCAGGATGTTTTTCGGCGGGGGTTCGATAAGAAAACATTTGAAGATTTATCTCGACCCCGCGATCATTGTCTCCGTAAGCGAGTTGAGTGGCTTGATCAGCATTCGCCACACATTGCACGTGCCAACACAAACAAATACTCAGATATAATGATATACTGTAGCCAGAAGTACCCATACTCCTATGTGTGAGATGAGCGCAATGAAGATACGAGTCCAGACAGTTTCCTTTGCTTTTTCTTAATGGTCACGTGATTTGACGATCCCATTGATTTAAGGTCTCTAACATGTGAAGTCTACTGACTAAAGTTGATCCATTATCTATCACACACATATAGCCTCTGCTCTTATTTCCCTAATGGCCGCAAGTCTTCCCGTGATCCCACTCCTGACAATTCGTGCTGAAGTGACAATATTGCACCATCTCCATCATTCCCTCCATCCAACCAATCGCCGAGAACAACCCTTCTCGATAAATGCAGTTATCAGATCAACGATTCGACACCGCTTGGCATCTTGGATCTACGCGTCTCACCAGTAAAATGTCGTCAATGATGTTTGGTAATGGGTCAGGAAGAGTGGAAAGAGGGGCAGGTAAGAAAAGACGCAATCGTTGTGAATCCTTGGTGGACTGAGATATATAGAGTCAGGCCAGAGCCATTCCGAGAAAACTGAAACTTTTCTTGCAATTGCATATATTTCTTGTTTTTCTGATTATTCCAGCAAGAAATAACACAAAAATGGCCCCTTCTGCTACTGAAACCGTGACACTCCCCGTAAGGGAAGAGAAGGCAACTGTCAAGTTGACAGCCAATGCTGGTCCATACAAGGAGCTTGCACCAATTGGATACGAGGCTGATGCAGAGTTGGAGGGAAAGGACGGATTCGCTGCTGCCAAGGTACGTAGGACAGGAAGAGGTATTCATTGCTCCTGAACTTGCTCTAACAATCCGAAGTACAAGCACTACCTTCCAACCTGGTCAAAGAACCAATACCCACCTCTCCAACCATTCGAACACCGAGACCATGGACTCGATGCCGACCCCACATATCCTGAGCTTCTTGCCAGTGGAGTCAGCACAACTGACTTGACACCAACAATCGGTACCGAGGTGACTGGTGTACAACTTAGCAAACTGTCTGATTCTGGAAAAGACCAATTGGCAAGATTTGTTGCCGAGCGAAAGGTTGCTGCTTTCCGTGACCAAGATTTTGCCGATCTTCCAATCAATGAGGCTTTGGACTTTGGAAGTTACTTTGGAAGACTTACACATCCACCCCAACATCTGGTGCTCCAGAGGGTTTTGATGAGGTTCACTTGGTGCATCGAGGCGCGGGTGATAAGACTGTCGACCCAATTTTTCTCCACAAGGACATCCTCTGTTGCTTGGCATTCCAGACGTATCCTATGAGCGTCAGCCACCAGGAACAACATTTTTGTGCATTTCTTGATGTCCCAGAGGTTGGAGGTGACACCCTGTTTGCGAACCAGGTTGGAAGCCTACAATGGTCTCAGTGAAGGCTCAGACAGAGACTGCGTGGATTGAGGGCTACACACTCCGGTATTGAGCAGGTTGAGGCCTCCAAGCGTCACAACAGTGCCGTGAGGGAGGGAGCCAAGTCATTTCCGAACACCCAATTGTCAGAACGCACCCCGTTACTGGCAGAGAAAGCTCTATATGTTAACCCTCAAATGTGAGTTCCACCCACGATAAAACATTCGTACGTTCTGACCACATTAGTCACCCGAGGCATTGTTGGATATAGAAGTAGAGGAGAGCGATGCTTTACTTGTAAGTTTCAAGCCTGGACTCGGGAAAAGGTGAAACTGACCCAGGGTAGAAGTTTCTTTATGATCACATTGCGTATGGATCTGACTTCCAGGCTCGTGTTGAAAGTGGCAAGAGAAGACTTGTCGTTGTTTGGGACAACCGAGTAACTTCTCATTCGGCTTTAGTCGACTGGCACACTGGTCAACGGAAGACATTTAGCCCGCATTGCACCTCAAGCTGAGCCACCAACCGAGACACGTCGAAGACTAAGGCATAATTGAACACAACCGGGAGACTCGTGATTACCACATAGATATGCAAAACAAAATTTGGGAATGCGTTCAGAAATATCAGGCCAACCCGATAGCGGCCACACCTAAATTCGTGAAGAACGATATATCCCAGAAAAGCGAATTCAGAGAAAGGAAGGAATGATGTCACGTGGTATCTTTGTCTTCTGCTCTTTTTCTGCTTTGTCTTTTGCTTGTCGTGCTCGCTCAAATCTCGAGGCTCGTGTTGGATTTACCGATGGAGGACTATCAATTATAGAGACTTCTTTTCGTGACCCATTGACCTTCTCCTGTCTCGGTAAGAAGTTTGAAGATCCCGTCGTGCTCAACGAACTATGTTCTGAAAAAGCGAATTCATTCCTGTGAAACAAATGTTTGTGACCAGAAGAGCTGTTTCCTGGCATAGATGAACTCCTTTCTCTTTTGGGCAACTTTGGAGCCGGGATGGGAGCATCTAGATCGTCATCGTCATCTGTGGAATTCATGGAATTTCCGACACTTCTTCGGTCTGCGGAAGGCCTTACTACAGTCTTAGCTTTCGGCGAGTCGTACATTAGATCCTTTGAATAAGCTGAAGGTTTTTTGAACCCTGCCGATGCCCGAGTTGCCGTAGTTGCGGATGTTATTCGCGATAACGATATTCCCCTTCGGCGTGGACTGTCCATAAGGCTATGAAGTGTGGTACCCACATATGGTAAGTCGTATTCAGAGTCACTGTCGTCGGTTGGAATGGCATTGTTCTTCTTTGCTAGGTCGCCGATAACTTTTTGTTGCGTCTCAGCCCGCTGAATGCCTTCTAGTCGCCTTTTTGTATGGTCGGGTTGTACTCCAACAGTTGGGCGAGAGATAGAACTAATTTTTTGTGCATTTCGCGACTGGACCATTTTTTGCTGTCTTTTGTACTCTGCTGCGTGGAGGTTTACAGTGAACTTCTGTGCTACTGCGAGAAGCTCATCTTCAACAAGCCGATATCTGTCATCTTTCTCTAGGCCTTCCTCCATGAAGCTGGAGGGGTTAGCGCTAGAAGATAATTGGGAAGAAATGAAAATCGACCGACCTTTCACGAGGTGGGCTTGGAGGTGGGGAACTTGAGGGCGCTTCTCCGTGTCAGCTTGAACTTATCCACGTTTTATGGTAAGAGATACCTCGAGAGTTTCTCTTCCTCCCTTCTTTGGGAGATGGATTGCCATCTTCAGAATTGTTGCTTAAGCTTGGCTGTTCAGTCTGTTTTCTTTTCGCGGGTACAGCTGAACGTTTCGCTGTAGGCTTGGATTGAGCATTTGTTGTCGTATTCTCCTTCCTCTTCCAAGGGAGAGTTCGAGGCATGGTGTATTAAAGTTTGAATTGGTAGACGCCTTCGCCCGCGTTCTTTGTTTATGGGGAACTAGACGTCGCGGAAGCACTGGTTGGCGTTTGAAGCCGTCGCGATTGAAGCACGAAAGCAGGTGACGGGAGTTCCTAGCAGCGTCGTGATGCAGGCAACTAATCTCGAGGTGACACTAGTGTAACCATTCACTAGAGTTAATAAGTTCCTATCCAGGATAGAAGACGAAAAGCTTACAAACAATGTGTGAATTATTGAAAGAAAGGAAGACTAGAGTTGGAGAAATAGAGAGGCCCCGATATACAAGGCAGCAACCGGTTCCTGCCTGGCGTCATTGTACTGACAGGGGCTTTTCTGCACCGATGCCGACTTGACACTTTGACTTCAGACCCAAAGCAAAACGAAGTCGTCCGAATGACATGGAAAGTCTGCTGAAGGCAGAACTCAACCGCAACACCACAAAGAATCGCACGAGATCACCGCAACGTGTCGTTCTCAGCCCTTTACTTGACCGGGATATGCAATCTCCCTGATGCCGGTCATCTTCATTGGGAGACTGAAGAGAGAGAGAGGTACTTGCAATTGACGCAAGCCCAATCAAACCAGCTTCCAAGACAATCAGCCTTGCAAAGAGCTACGCTTCTACAATCCTACATATGAGGGAGATGACAAGGATATATTCACCTCCACCATTCTCCACATACTGACTGGGCTCTTCTTTTTGTTCGTGTTCTTCTTCATCCTCTTCTCTTCTCGTTACGTTTCTGAAATTCTTCGAATTGCTTGATTTTCACTTTCAAAATGCCCTCCAAATATTGGGAAAACTATGCGGATCTGAGTTGTGACTCAAGTGCTGAAAGCTCTCCGGATCCGCAAGAGTTGTCTGGAGATGTCGAAGAGATAGAGAGACTGGAAGAGAAAGAAGACTCAAAGTCAAACACAAACTCAGACTTGACAGGCAAGGAAGATGCAGCACAAGACAACGGCAATGTAGACCAGAATCAAAATGTTGGCACCGTGTCTCGAGCTATGGCCACGAGATTTCAATTGCCAGCTCTACTGCCTCGAGAACATGCGAGTCTATTCTATCTATCCTTGATCGAAGGCAGATGCAGATCTCAGGCTGCGGCCACCGTCAATGCTGGTCGTTCACTGGAAGACTCTGTGACAGAGGAAGATCCTGAAGTAGAGATTCTTGCACAGCACCTCTTTGCCGAGATGTCAAAAGAGCTATTAAAAGCTGGCATGATTCCGGAGGAATTCGTTGGCCGGCCTCTTGCAGACCTTCGGTCGTATCTTAACTCTTTCGATACAATGCTCAGCGGAATCGCATCAGCAACACCGCCAAATCTTTCGAGAAATGGATCATATAGAGCTATCGACTCCGATTACAATTTTCCTCGTGGATCCATTGCAACGCTGGCCTCTAGCGAAGACTCTGTGGATGAGCGGGTATTGAGTGGTGGTCGTGTTCTCCAAGGACCAGGAGTTGGGGTCACTCTCCCTGCTCCGGATCATCAATCCTCCTCAGTCTCTAGCAACCCATCCGCGCCTCCTCGCTTCACCACTACCGCAACAACCGCCGCCAGATATAACTCTCTTCAGAGACCAGCCTTCACATCTCCCTTTCAGACTCCTCGAGCTCTTTTCCCACCATCCGTTCCTTCGTCGCCCTTTGATCAACCTTCGTACGAATCCGCATCTGCATCCGCCAGCAATTATATCGCGTTTCAACCTTCCAGCTCATTCTCCCAAGAATCACAACAAGGGAACTCCCAGGCACTTGTGATACGCAATCCCAGCTTCAACATGTCTCAGTCTACTAAATCACCAACTGCAAGTGGAAACACCGCGCGATTACTCGCTCTCTTGTCTCCAATCGCCGCTGTCAACAAGGTCATTGTGCCCGACTCCCTGTTTGAAACCCACTACACAAACAAGACAGTTCTCGGCAAAGGCGGTTACGGAAGAGTTTATAAGGCCCTTTACGTTATGGATCAGGCAGAGGTAAGCAAATCCCCAACAACCTCTCTTGGTGTTACTGACTCTGTCTCTAGTACGCTATAAAGAAGGTTATCATCCCGGCAAAGAAGCTTAATCGACTGGTAGAATCTGGTTCGCTTCCAAAATTATTAGCAGAGGTACACGTTATGGCAGAGTTGGAGCACGATCACATTGTTAGGTACAACCACAGCTGGCTAGAGACGCGATCTGCGAAACCTGACGAATACGATTCTGAGTTTGATGAGTCAGATGAGGGCGAAAGGTACGCAGTCTTGAAGTATTCTTGGTGTTTTCTTCCCCTCTTATTTTGCCTTGTCTCTTGTTGTGCTTGGCTGTCGAAGTGGGTTAAATTATACCTGCAAAGACAGAATTCAATCCAAGGGATTCTGCTTAGCTTTTTCTCGCTTCAAGGACAAGTTCGCTCTTGCCAAGCTGAAAGTAATGAGTGAAATCATCTACAAAAGCTAAATTCCCTCTCCTTCGTATTAATTTAACTGTCGAAACGACGATCTTTCTACTTTTAATATTTGTTACTGACTAAATGGGACTCAACAGCGTTGATGTTGTCTCGGAAATGAACAACATCAACCTTGACAACGAGGTCGAACTCGACCGGTCCTTCCAGAAGCGAGGAAGAAACAGCACTACCCATGAAATGGGTAGGAGTCTGATTTTGTTCGTGGAAGAAGGGACCTCCATTCCCAACGCACTTACTCCACCAGACCCTTCACAAGCAGAGAATGGAGAACCCGTCGCCAATCACGCCTTGAGCAAGTACGACAGCGACAGTGACGATGAGACGGAAGGTACGCTCAACTTTGATGCTCTAATATATATCAAGATGAAACCATATCCACTGTCTCTCAAAGAATATATCGAGCAACACCACTGCTTTCACCTCCTCCCTACAATTCTCATCCTCCGCAAGCTCCTCGACGGCATCACATATCTCCACCGCAAAGAGATCATCCACCGCGATCTCAAGCCCGCCAACATCTTCCTCTCCTACCCAGAAACTGTCATCGATGCTATAAAACCACCAGAAAAATTTGTTGACGTCTCCTCCTGCTGCTCGTCCACCGCCAAAGCAATCAGATACATCTGCCCGTGCATCGGAGACTTTGGACTCGTCGCAAGCCTCAAGGCCGACTCCCCCTCCTACGCTGGCACGACACTATATACACCAAGAAGACAAGAACCAATTTGTCCAAAATTGGACGTTTACGCTCTAGGAATCATTGCTTTTGAATTATCATGTAAGTTCGGCACTGGTAGCGAAAGAGCTAAAATCTTGGAGTGTTTTAGAGAGGACGGGGAACTACCTGGTCCGTGGGAGAAGGGTGGTAGTGAGCCTTTGGGCGAGGCGATTAGGGGGATGTGCGCGGCGAAAACGCAGTATAGATGGAGTACGGAGAGAGTGTGTGAGTGGTTGGAGAAGATGGAGAATGCGTTGCGGGCGGAGATGGATTGTTAGATGGGAAAGTGGAGGAAGAGATCAAACAACGAAAATATTAATAAAAAATTGTTTATTGAGTGGTACTAGATAGCGAAAGGGGTTGTAATCAATGATGTAAGCATACTGGAGCGTTCTTTCTTTTCTTGGGGGAAAGCGTAGAAGGAATATGAGTGGAACTATCCGGGTGACATGGTCACTTCCGCATCTTTAGATATAGATACCCTAAATTTGAGCTGCGATTTCCACATAGCATGTTGCTATTTCATGATGAGAGGCTCACTACGCCCGCGAAAAAGTAATCTCGGATCTTTATATTCAAAAGTAGGTACGTATTCAAACCAGGAATGAGGTACGGTTTCCTTCCATTCCATATCTAAGGTAAGATAGTATGAAAGATTCATCGCATATTTCATTCACAATCTTTAACAGTTTAGATGCTCAGTCGACGGTCGCCAGCACGCTAAGGATATTTCCTTCAGTTTTCGAACACCAGCATCAGTAGTGTGCATTTATCCACCATTTGTGTTGTTGGCTGCACTCAGATTATACAACTATTCACATCACAACTCATTAGCATAATTCAATCCACATCAAACTCCTCTTCTCTTCACTCTCACCCA
Source organism: Tetracladium marchalianum (assembly GCA_037074945.1). Classification (NCBI taxonomy): domain Eukaryota; kingdom Fungi; phylum Ascomycota; class Leotiomycetes; order Helotiales; genus Tetracladium; species Tetracladium marchalianum. The sequence goes on from JBAMDN010000427.1 coordinate 21,134, forward strand.
AATTCTAATCCCGATCCTAAAATCACAACCTAAGCCAAACCAAAAAAGTAAGTAAAATCATACCTTAGCAAACTGATCGTTCTCACTATCCCTCCAATCCCCCGTCCACTCCATCCCATTGACCACATTCTGCGCAGCCGGTACACCATACACACTCGCGATCCAAGCCAGCATCGCATCAGTCCCTGCACTCACTCCAGAACTACTCCAGATATTCCCATCGACTACCCAGCGGGCCAGCGCGATCCATTTCACTCGTGGGCCGTTAGGGATAACGGTGTTCCATGCGCGTTTGTTGGTTGTGCTGCGTTTGCCGTCGAGGATGCCAGTACGTGCGGTGAGTAAAGAACCGGTGCAGATGGAGAGGAGGTATTTGGTGTGTGGGTAGGCGGCGGTGATGAAGTCGACAGTGCTGTTGAGGTAGGGGTAGGGTGCGCGGACGCCGGTGCCGCCGGGGACGACTGTCAGGTGTGCGTTATTAGTACATCCGAATATATGGCTTGGTTCTCGGGAAGAGAAGAAAGAAAAGGAGAAAATACGGAGAAGATCAAGATCAGGAATTGGATCGTAAAAAGTCCTTGTTGGAACAATGGATTCATGCATTGTTGATTTGACGGCTGGATTGGACCAGTTGCCGCTATTTTTGGAGGAGACCGGATCAAGGGTTTCGGCAAAGATAGTGAGGTTGAGGTAGTATTGGAATGCTAGCTGGTTGAGGGCTTCGAGGGGGCCACTGAGTTCAAAAATAAATCAATATTTGAAGACAAGGACAAGGGAGTATGTCGTGGTTTTGGGAAGTGAAGGGAAGGGCAGAGAAGCGTACAAGACATCCAAGACGGTAAAACCAGGGAACACTACAATTCCAACTCTGTACTCGCCGGTGGGTGGGAGGGGACCGAGACTTGGTGTTGATGAGGGCGTAGAAGAAGAAGATGAGGATAGTGTGGTGGTTGGAATGAGTGTTGTTGTTGAGAGGATGGAGGAGGTTTTGGCGGTTTTGCTTGTTTTGGAGGTTTTGGAGGTCTTGGTGGTTTTAGTAGTGCTTGATTCTAGATTTTTGATGGCTTAGAGATTGAGATATTTCTTTGGTGGAAGTTGGGATAGTGAATAAGGGAATAATACATACTCGTCGTCTCAGCATCGACCTCACTTAACACTGCGAGAACGACAAGTCCTGCCGTCAGGAGGTTTTTCACAGTAAACAACATGACTGCGAATACGGTATCCTCATCAAAGTTGAGAACAATGGAAATGAAGCGTCAAATCAACTTGAGGACGGGAAACACAAACACCTTTATATAAAAAAGAAGTTCATCTCTTGATTATGAGCACGTTTTTTCTTGACATACATGTGCACTCCAGTAAAGTGTCAGATGTGGAGTAGGCTAAATACACCTCTGTAAGATTCCAGCAGGATATGTACTGATAAATTGCTCATGTCGATCAAAGGACGAATGGAATGGAACACATATATTGCGTGAGTGTTTTATCCATATCTTGGTAGGACTAGCTTCCTCTCTGTTTGTACATATTGATTAATTGTTAATGAAAGGAGTGCGTGACGAATCCTGTGCCTCTCGCTTGTTGAGAGGTTTGTTTGATCGGTGGATAAGAATGGACTGTGAAGGAGATGATGGTGAGAGTCTTGGTTGACAGGCTTGATGAATGTGTTGATAGATTATCGTGAAGACAGATGGAAGTTGAGCTGGATTACTGGCTTGAGATGATACGAAGTCGAGTCGTCAGACAGGAAGTGTGGGATGAAGTGACATGAACCACGGGTTCGGTTGGACGGGCGGCTGTACCCCAGATTTTCAGGGCTGAGGGTCCCTGTATGTTCATATCCGGAGTTCTCGGGCATTTGAATTTCGCTGTCCACAGCGAATGGAACTCAAATTGCTATTATTTTTATGATTATTGAGAGTCTTGGACTGCCTGGGACTATATAAAGGTGCAATCTGATGCTGTGGTGTTCTTGGAGGGGGGATCTTCCTGAGACTTATCAGCGCGGCTCATATGAATCAGCCGCTTTCTTCGACCCTAGCTGGAAAGCTTGTTGACTTCCTCAGGGCTCACAGCACTTGATCAACACTTCTAGCACAACGACCATTCTGCCTCAGCGATCGCATGCGATGATCAGTCGTTGCATAAATTTGTAATAAGCGCAGGCACCAAGGCTCTTCCGTATTCTGAATGACTGCCTGGGGAAATCCAGCAACGATGAATGTTCGCTCCCTCCTCTTCGACCTCTCGGACGACAACCCCACCATCTTGAACAGCACCGACTACCTTGAATGATAGATCAATAGGATGGGGAGGGGGGGGGGTTCGGGGGGTAGAAAAGATCCTGTCCATGGATCTGGGGCATGAAGCTCTAATGGCCGCTCTTGCCAGGCAGGATCACATCGAGGGAAAATGAGAGAATGGATCTGCAAATAACAAACAACAAGCTCTTCGAGGAAAGGTCGCCACTTCAAGAACATAAAATTGGAACGAGTCTATGCTCTCTGCCTGCTAGAGTTAGAAGGCTTGTGCTTCGCCGCTTTCGATGACCGACTACAAGGACCTGGTTCTCAAGATACTTGCGACGTTAGAGGAGATCAACATCGGCGACTTCGGACTTGAGTGGCCTGATCTCAAATAATGATGGCTACAAGATTGGCGAGGTTCAATCGACTTCCCTCTACCTATCATGCATCTGCGCTCAACAAAAGGAAAGAAACTGATGGCTAGGCGGTTGCTCTCGCATCCACAGATGGCTTATCATCCCAGCTCGCAAACACCAAAGAACATGATCTAATGGTCAAATGGGATGACTCGTGGCTGATAAAAGCACAAAGGCTTTTTTGAAATCCAATACTGCAAAGACGAAGCTACCGCACAATCGTGGTTATTCCAGGACCTGCCGTGTTACATTATCTCTGTATCCGGTGTCGAAGTACAATTTCTATGTTCGTTTTCGAGAACCCTTGAGCACAGGGTCGTTCACGTCGTATAATTGCTCTAATCCTTGTATTTCTTGATCTGGCCACAGCATCTCTCATTCTTTTCTCCGGCCGATTTCCATGTGCTCCTGCAACCAATGTACTCAGGTGGAGATTCCCGAGATACTGTCCAGTCGATTCATTGGAGGTACCGCTGCGGAACTGCATCTCGACTGTTCCCGAAGCACGAAAATGCCTCGTGGTTAAAGTTGCACAGAACCGGCTGGCCAAAAGAAGTGAGTTTCGTGCAGAATCTTTGACACGTAGTCGTGCTTGCATATTCAATACCAGTAGAATCGTGCATTCCAAGCACCAGTGGTCGCGGATCGGGTCGCAGCCTGCCTGCAGTAGTCTGCAACATGTCAATTATTGATAAGTGGTTCTTAAGGGAAAACGCTAAAACTTGGCGACCAAATGCTCGTTGGAATATTCTTTTGCAATTGCAGCACTATAATTCGTTCAGTGGCCAATAGTTCGTCCTTTGTTGTTGTTTTTTTTAGTCCATTTCAATTCCACGCCCTGCTAGCCTATCCGGTTTATATTAAGGCACCAACAGCTCGGCCAGGCTAGCTGATCCCGCTCTTCCAGATGATCCAGGCGTTCATGCACAAGATAGAACTTATTGGTCTCGCTCGCCATGCATAACTTCAAAGATCCGCTCTTCAAGACACCAACCACAATATTTTATCACCACACCAATTGCCAGCAACATCTACCCTCAGTGGTAGTTCTTCTTACCCAATTCCACAGGACCGATTAGGTTTCCATGTTTATCCACTGAAGAAGGTTCGGATCTTTCCATTCCAGGGGGACCGCGCCTCAAAGTCGCATATGGGATGGGTACGTACATAGATGTATTGGATTACCATCCCATCATTTCTGCCGGTGCCTTATCCTAATATGAAACTATTTTGCACAATCCTGAAGGAAACGGCGAGGCCAATTTGCGGCTTGAATCGATGCGCCTGAGTCTTTGAGACAGTGCAACTTTATGTGGACTTGACAAGATGGCTTTAATCAAGGGTGGAAGCGAAAAACAAATTAAATTAAGAAGTACCCATAAGAATGAGTTTCTCCCAGGAATGGGAGCGGGCATGCCTCTTATCATTTCCTTGTGAAGATTTCACTTCAACTATGGGACAGTCACCAAAGGCACATCGTGTTGAACCTACCTCACATCCATCTATCCAAATGAGGACTCCACCGCATTCACTTACCTCTCATTCCGGAGGCACTCATCCAAGTATAATTGTGCCTTCAATGGAAGTAAGTCATTGGAATCCCCAACTATATTACAATCTCTTCTTCAATACACATCAAAATGCGGGAAATGGGCTAACAACCTAAGGAATCCTACTTCTTCACACCTCAACCACCACACGACTCATACTTCTCTACGCATTCACCTCCAACACCAGTGCTATCATCAAATATCTCTACAAGTCTCCCGCCTCCACCAGCACAGAGTACTTCACACATCCATATCATAACATGCGAGTGCCACTCCTCTCTCCTCCTACAAACCCTCGCCACATCCTCGCACAATGAACTCTACAACACATCTCAACAACATCTTCACCTCTTCCCTTCACCCCTTCCACAAAAACCCACCTTTCAAGACCTAGCACTGGCGTTCCTACCATTCGGCTCTCAAAACAACCTCTTTACCAGCGTTTCCAAATTGTGCAGTCTACCCCTCAACCACCTCACAAACCTCCTATCACAATTCTCACCCTTCTCCTCCCCATTGATACCCTGTCTTCCTCCCACTCCGGCTCAACTTATCACAGCTCTCAAGAACAAAGCTTATCTCTACCTTCTTCAGAATAATCTTTTCATCTTAGTTCTGCTCAGGAAAAGCTATGAGTTTTATATGTCGTATTGTTCGGTGTGGGTTCTTCTCAACCTTATGTTCTTGCCTGTAACTTTTGGGTTGGGGGTGTTGAGAATTGGGTGGGAGATTGTGGGGCAGGCTGTTGGTGGTGTGAGGGGTGTCCTGGGGGTAAGGAGTATCGATGAACGAAATGGAGGTGGAAAGGTGAAGAGGATCCTGTCTAGAAAGAGTATCAATGGTCAGAGTGATCAATGCCAGGGAGAAGATCATGGGAAGCCAGCAGGGCGAAGTCTTGATGTGTCAAGAAGAGGCGAGATGAAGGAGGAAGAGTTTCTGTTGGTTGATCTAGATTAGATTTTAAGTTTTTTGGACGATGCTTGATCCTATTGTAACATACGAGATGTGACACCTTTAGTTCATAGAACAAACACGACCCTGTGTCTTGGCGTACACAAACTGATAGAACACTTCACAGAGACATAAAAGAGAAATCCAACATATATTTCTCATATATATCACATCCTTTTTTCAGAATTTCATACTCAACATCAGATTACAAATTATTTGTTACCTTACCGTACGCTAGCAATCCTGAATCACCACCACAACAGCAATAACGACGCCGCACATGGACCCCCCGCATATCCATACTCACCAATCCAACCTAACCTAAACAACAACAATATCACCTCCAATATCCCCCATTGACAGTCCTGTTATACCTATCTAACCCCCTACTCGTAGGCATCAACTTACTCCCTTTATCCTTCCTCCTCCTACCCCAGGCCATCCCCACACTCCCTTCCCCATCACCACCACCACCATCCCTCAAATCATCCCTATCACTCACATCTAGCCCACCACTATCACCAAGCCTCGCCCTAATCTCCGCATCCTTCTCCCTATCAATCGATAGACTCCGCTTAATTACCTTCCCCATACTAGACCATCTCCAACTTTTACTTATCCCACTACCAATACCCCACCCATCTTTCTCACCCTCATCTCTTTCTTTCTCTTTCTCCTTACCTTTACTCTGACTTCTATTCTTATCCCGATATAACCTCGGTACATCATCA
>JBAMDN010000428.1:0-13117 GCA_037074945.1 Tetracladium marchalianum
CCGATTCTAAGAAGTATACTAATCTAACGGTGCTAGTTAGGTCTACGATTATAGACGGCACGGACGGCCCCTTTATTACTAACAACGAACACCTAGACTAGTCTTTATAGGAGCCTGACGATAAATATATAGAGTAGGCTAGGAAGGATAATTAACCCTATCTTAGCGCTCCCCCGGCCGCTAGTGATAATCTGGCGGCCGTGACTCCTGACCTTAGTAAACACATAGCAGATAAGCCCCTACCTTATTTCTGTAGCGCTAACCACTAAGATATTACAGAATCCTCCTCCCTTAATAACCCGACTTAAGCCCGCACTATACTACAAGAGGAAGTAAAGCGGAAGCGGAAGCGTCCGGTAGACAGTAAGATCGGTGCTATAATATTATCGAAGATTCCTCGTAATATTTTAGAAAAGTAGAATAGGATTACTGGCCCGGAAGATCTTGTTTAGTTACGGCTCGATGTTTATGTAAAGCGCAGGTCGCGTTCGGACAAGAAACCGGAGAGCACACTCGAGCCCTCTGAGCCTTCTGAGCCCTCAGACACAAGCATAGAAGAGCAACTGAAAAGATATCAACTCCAATATCAGAGAAGTTTGGAAACGTTAAGAGGTAGCCAGCTACAGGAAATATTATTAGTGTATCGGAGGCGAAAGTATTTGCTTCCTAAGGTGCAGTGCTTTAGGTTTCACTCTGAGCGGCAATGATGGCGCTTGATACGCCGGGCCCTTCGCTCGTTAAGGCTCGTGGAGATAGACTTGTGAAGTTAAACTAGATATGTCAGACGCGACCATTCGATAGAAAGAATAGAGATATCTACTACTAGTGTAAGGACTCATGCGGTTTCTGTGTCCGGCATAACTTAATCTCTTTCTCTTTCGCTCTTATACTTGATTCCCAGGGCTTGGTGGCCCCGGTGGGCCAAAAGTAGGTCCCACCTCCATTCCCCGAGCCAAAATCGCAGCCGCTTGGACAGGATCCATTGGAGGCACGCTTTTAGTCCTAATCCAATCCTGCCTATCTCTCGTGAAAAGATGTCCCAAAATATTTAACTTAACCATCAAATCCTCCGACTCCGCATTCCACACATTCCTCGAGCTCACAATGTCCCCCCTCAAGCTCATCAACCACGGATGGACCGCTGAGAGGTAATCATGCACCGTCACGAATCCCCCTTCTTGACCATCGGCGGACGCAGGGACAGCTGGAGTTACCAATAAACTAGGGTTTTTCCCCTGCGGTCGATTTTCCCAACAGCACATGATCAGTTGCTGATTAGGATCGTAATCCGAATCCGAATCTTCATTCTCATTCTTATCCTCATCACGCTCCAGAGCGCCATACGCCCTCCATGGGACCTCATAACCCACCTCACCATGCCTTTCGTGCATATCCGTCCACGTGGCCTCCCAAATAACCAAGTCATCCACACCGACAGTGATAGACGAGACTCTAGGCTCAGACACCGGCTCGCGCGATATGGGATGCCAGACACCGTCGGAGAAGTAAGGTGTGAGAGACGCCGTTGGGCTGTGGGCGTCTTTCATGACGGAGATGGCGGCGGGAAAGGGGCCGTCCAGGGGCCAGAAGATGCGTTGGGCAGCGGGGGATGCCATAATGCGGGTTCCGGCACTATGGAGGTCTTCGTAGCTGGGGTATATGTTGGGTAGTGCGGTTGATGGTGTTGCTGATGTTGTTGCCTGGCTTGAATCTGGTGTGGACATCGTGAAGTGAGAGAACCGTAACTAACAGGTGTCGATATGAATAACTCCCACGATGACAGAGGCGAAAAATAGTATGAGAAAGTGTCGATACCTTAACTTTGAGGAAATCTTTTTCAGTTATCTGTCTAGGTACCTACGCTCGTCTAGATTCACATCACATCTTCGCGAGATATATCAAGCAGAGCCGAGCTAGTTCTATTCAGGAAATCGACACAAAACCAAGTCACGTGATTTGTCAGCGAGTTGCGCATATCACCGAGTCGCGCACTTTCCCCCACATTCTAGCCCAAGCACCATTACCTTCCCACAATTGGGACGACGAAGCAGAATTTCACGAAGCCGTGGAGGAGCAAGCTCAAAGAGATGCGAGTTGCCGCAATGTTCCGCGCGGTAAGTTCTCTCAAAGCAAGTCCAAAGCACAAGCGGTGACAATAGGATATCACGTTGCTCAGGAGAGCGACGTAAGGGAGATGGAGGTAGCGAACAGTCCCCACATCCTTCGCAACCTCTTCAACTATATGAGATGATGATGCCATTTCAGTACGCACGGGTAATGCCAGTTCAGTATGGTGTGTCACAACCAGGAGCTGCTCCCTATATTGTCAACCCAGCTCCACAACCCTTCTTGGGTATCATTACCGTTATCAACTGCTTTCCTTCAACCTAGCTCCACTTTGCTTGCGTTCGGATAAAGGACTATAGCTACAGTAGCTCGACAATCCAGTTATTTTCATCGAGGCACACAGCTTACACATGGACCAAGTGAGTCCAGGAGAGTAGATTTCGAGTAGTCACCAAGATTCACTCTAGAACGAGGAATGTTTTGTGATCTTATTTAGTAAGTCATCATGTTCTAGGGTTCATTCGACTCTCAAACTAAGACGGAAGGCAATGGCATTGATATCTATCACTACAGTGCAACTCAAGTGTACAAGGGTAAAGACCCTCTCTTCACTTCGACCAAGGATTAAAAAGGGATTCGCTTCATGACAGACATCCTCATCGTCCCGCCGCAAATTTGAGTCGCGTTTCCTGGGCAAGGTTTGTTACTACATGGTTCGTTAGCAAAACTCGAGAAGTATTTAGAACAATGAAACACTCGAGACTCACCATCCAGCAGCACCCTCGGGCGCGAGGACCGCCACACTTTGAATGGCCGAGTCGCACCAACACTCAACGCCTCGCTCGGTCCCGGAATAGGCAAAGCCTCTAGAATCACATGTATCCGCGCAGGATGAGACGGAGGTGGCACCGTCACCACCAAATACGTTGACGAAGGTACGCAGAGTTCGTTTTCCGGTTCCAGCATCAACGTAGCATCCGACGCTAGTATACTGAGCTGTGAAGTACTGGTAAACACTGAGGGAATTCGTTCCGCCACATATCTGAGCAGGATTCCCGGTGCAAGGCGCATCACACGAGAGGCCGAGGGAAGCTCCAGCCGCGGTAATGGTGTCGCAGAAACAGGATTTTCCGGCTTTCAAGCCAGCAAAGGTACCCTTGCTGGCTTTGCAGGCACTTTGACAGCCTTCGATTGTCATTTGGCTCTCTGCGGGCGTGGTTAATTTGTTGCGTAGGAAGGCCGGGTTATCGCCCCAACAGCCAAGCCCGAGTGGCTTCCAAGTTTCCTTGGTAGACGGCGCGGTGGTCGTTGTCGTTGAAGTTGTTATCGTTGCAGGCTTCGTCGTTGTCGTTGTCGTGGAAGTGGAGAGACATTTCCCGAATTTCGGCTGACTATAAATGATGATTAGTCCCAGCCGATGGACGCACACAATTTCCAAGGTCAAACTTACCAACCCGCTCCACAATCAGCTGGAGTTCCACCACATTGCCCAGACTTATTGCAACACACTCCAAAAATAAGATTACAAGTAAGTGATGTGGGACCTCCGCATGTGCCATCAGTAGTGTTACCAAACAGCGGGTTTACTACAACTGGCCATGCGCAATTGCCCATTTGACATGTCGTCTCGCTGCAGAAATCGGTGCCGTTGCCACAAACACCATTCATGTTGCAGCATTCACCCCATTTACCTTTGCACAGACGGTTCCCATTCTGGCGGCCACAGGTCCCATCAGTGGAGTATACCTTATCACCCGGACAGGCTCCTTCGTAGCAGGTTCCGGGAGCGCAGTCGGCTCTATTGCTGGTGAGTTTTATGCATTCTAAAAGGTGGAGGCCAGATGGAAACAAGGACTTACGCAGTTTCACCGCATTTCCAAGTCTCCGAGTTACAGCAAGAACCCATCGGCTGCCCAACGCAGGTAGCATTGTTGTTCTTAGGACCACAAAGTCCGTCTATAGCCCGCACCGGCTCAATAACTAGTGGTTAAGATGCATCGTCAGTATTGACTCTCGGGATGGATGTTCTGTATAACTCACAGCCATCAACGCAATAGACGCTATTCGGCGCAATGTTGCTACAATCTTTCTTAAGACTTGGATTCAACATGAAGAATTTGTCGGTCGTGATTCCGTAATAGTCGGACATCTTCTTACATGTGTAATAATTGACCACAGCATCGGTATGGGCTGGGTAGCGGCAGTTGATGTCCCCAGGGAGGATATTATTAGGGTCGATGAGAGCAAGTCTGGCCTTGATAATCTGGGAGGTTAATGGATTGGTAGCATCATGAGTTTGCCGACGAAGGTTTCCTGTCCAGTTGTGGTCTGCGCATTCATCGGCTGCCATGACCATGGAAAGCAAAAGCAACACCAGGGAGAGGCATGCCGACAAATGGCTACTGGACCTGTGAGAAGATTTCATGGTGAGTGTTGTGTGATTTTTGATAGATTCGAAAGATGTGAGACGTCCTCGAGGGCTTCGCTCTACTGATAAGATGTCCGCTTAGCTGTTGATATCTTTTCATCCGACATTTCACGACAGGTCTCGCTACCCTTGAAGACTGTTAGATTAGCTTTCCACAAATTTCCTCAAAGGTAAGGTAGAACACTTGGAGTGAGCGAGACCAACTGTTAACCCCCCTTTCGTACATAAAGCAGTTGCTGATTCTGATACGGAATAGAGCCGTAAGTTGACAATCCCCGAGCGAAATACGGCACAGGCACCAACCTACCAAGCAGTAGCCACCCACATGCCAGAATTACCAAACTTGCCCACTTACTCGGCATGGACAACAGAAGGGTAGGGATGATACTTCACGCAAAGAGCCCGGTGACTCTTCCTAAGATGTAGTTTGTCCGTCGTACCTTGAAGCTTTCTCCTGAATGCTGCATTGAAAGTATCCGGGTAAACTAATCATGGTTACAGTACCAGAGAAAAAAGACGTTGAGCGACCAGCATCATCGCTCCCGGTTTAGGTAGGTAACTTGCTGCGAACAGGACAGTAGCTTGTTGGATTTAAGCAGCGGCGATGCGGCACGGATCTGATGCTTGTCTAATGCCTGTCACCCTCGCCAATATTGCCAATCGTGCCAATCGTATGACATGAAGCTTGTTTTGAAGCTTAAACCGCGCCGCTCCTCGCGCAACTCAGGTAAACGAGATGTTACCCCTGCTGCATGAAAGATGGCAAGGTACCTAGGTACTAGGGCTCTATTCCTGCCCTAGCTTCCGAGGTGAAGATAAATCTCTCATTTCATACAGTACTGTACAGCATCGCAGGGAAACAACCCACACACCCTGGAATCATGGAGGAAGAACGCTTGCTCTTCTGCATGTTAAAGAACGCCCATTTGCCTCCGATCTGGGTTGAAATAACAAAAAAAACAAAGGTCTCCTCCCAGTCACCAAACAGTTTGACGTTTATTGCGTCAACAAACCTTCTTTCATGATGTTGCTCCGTTATGCTATCAATGTTTTGGGGCTTCTCTTTCTACAATCGCTTCATATTGCCAGGGCGCAATATTTGCAGGACTATTCTTTGCGACAGAATGGACCAGGCTTAGTTCCCACAGTCCTCTAGCAAGTTGCCCTTCCCAAACTCGACTGATCTTCAGCGTTCCGGGCTAACACCATGTTCTCAAGTCGACCAACGTATAACGATCCTCTGGTTCCAGTCATTGATCTCCACGACGGCCCTACTAAGATATCTGTGATCCTCACCTACAATCGCTTTTACATGAAAGATATATGCAAGAATGCCGACAATTTCTTTGCCACAAATCGGGGACTGAATATGCATCCTCTCTCTCCCGGTGTTTTGGGACCCAGGACATTTGGTTATGACATGAACAGTGGTACTCGAAACGAAGCACGTGGCAAGCGTTCATGCCCAAGTTCGTGGGTTAGAACCCATCCTTGCCCCGAACTAGATCAACAGACTGTCATGCGACATGATGGCCCGGTATGCGGATTTTCTTTGCCCAGTCGGCTCCTCAAACTCACGTAGCTCAGCCTGCTGATTGTTTACAGTGGTGGTCCACAGCCCTGGAGCCGAATTCCCCTACTCCAAATCTTTTAATTCACGATGTCCAGAATGGGGTAAGAGTTGATTCCAAGATACGCTACACATGTGACGAATTCCCGCCCAAGTCCTTTATTGAAGGTGGGAATGGCATTTCGGGTGCCGTTGCCGATAGATCACAAACACGCTGTGCCGGATTCCGCTGTCTAGAGGGTGTAGTTCCCATACCTGGTGAGGTGGTCAAGTCTGAACAAAATTGTACGTATCTTTAGCTGTAAGTCTTTTGAAAAGTCACGTTCTAACCCTGAGGTTGCAGGGCAAGGAACTGCACACCAAAATCTACGCATCGTGATGTCGGATATTATCACAAACAGCACCCACTTGTATGCTCCCTTCGACCCTAAAAATAGCATCGTCTTGTTCAATTTTGGAATTATCAATAATCCTAATGACGGCATTGCTGCAAGAGTGAGTTTTTGTCGCTGAACGTGGCTGTCCCTTTCGTACACCATCGACGAGATGATTCAACGTTCATTCCGCTGACTAGTATAGATCTTTGTATACAATAATACAAATCCCTTTTCGACCGTAGCGAATCCCGGTAGGACAATTACACAACTCAAAAAACGGGCTGAGCATGGAAAAAACTCGACACTTTTAACCGAGGGAGGAATCACGTTTGACGATATGCAAAACCTCGTGGAAGCTGGCCACGCGAGGGAGATTACCATTTCTGCGGATCTACCAGGTGAAGATCTTGTCAGCATGGGGGCCGAATTTAGTCAAATGCCTTCGATAGAAGAAATGAAGGCCCCATCGCCTTGGAGCGCCGATGCCAAACTCGAATCCCAATATGCGGAAGATTGGGAAGAGAACCACCCTGAAAACACACCAGATCTTCATCCCGTTAAACGCTCGACCGTTACACCTTTGCTCAAAAGAGCTACCTCTCAAGACCTAAAAGATGCGCGGGCCATAGTCCAGAAAGCTTTGGTCGAGTCAGCTAAACTCAACTCTCTTCGTCTTGCCCAGCCCATACGCAATACATATGGGGCAAAACGGGGGGCTGCGAAGGTTCCTCAGGCGGCTAAGTCTGCAACTAGCGACGGCATCAAGCCCTTACTTCAGATCACAAATGAAATCGCAGAGGCAGCAGCCCTTGTCGCAGAGGCTGACTCCGTGGCATCTGGAGCGAATTTCACCAGACGTGGAACTGGCGGGGGAACATATTGGATGAAAGATCTTGTAAGAAAGGGCACTGTGCCTTGGGGTAAGCCATGTTTCCCTTCATCAACGACTATATTGGCCATCAACTTTTCGAGACCCGTGCTAACTGTTTGAAGGCAACGATCCAACCTATAAGGTGTTCCGCAACGTTCTTGACTTTGGTGCGGTGGGCGATGGAATAACTGTGAGTCCCGTGAGATCAAGTTTCCTGGTTTTTTATGCTAATGCTCTTTTGCAGGATGACACAAAGGCTATCACTAATGCCATGATCTCTGGTAAGCGGTGTGGGGAGAAGTGTAACGGATCCACCACAAAAAATGCCATTGTGTATTTCCCCCCCGGAAATTACTTAGTCTCGACGACAATCGCATTACCATTTGGAACCCAGGTCATTGGAGACGTGAAAAACCGACCCACGATTATTGCCTCTGCAAAGTTTATAGGTCTCGGAGTCTTATCTACAGACGAGTACACTGGGGGAGCCGGTGGATCTGAGCAGTTCTACATCAACACGGCAAATTTCTACAGACAGATTCGAAACGTTGTCATTGACATCACGAAGGCTGGACCTGATATTGCTGCGTTACACTACCAGGTGGCGCAGGCTACTAGTCTGCAAAACGTTGAGCTTAGAGCTAAAGCAGGAAGCACTCAGGTTGGTATGTTTGCAGAGAATGGTAGTGGTGGACAAATCTCCGACGTCACCTTCACTGGTGGAGGCACTGGACTTTATGGAGGAAATCAGCAGTTTACGGCACAGCGTCTTACATTCAACGGCTGTACTACGGGAGTTCAAATTATCTGGGACTGGGGGTGGATATGGAAATCAGTCAAGATGAACAACGTCAAGGTCGGCTTCAAGCTCGTCGCTGAGAACAATTCTGGAAACATTGGATCAGTGTCTATTCTCGATTCCTCGTTTACAAACGTTGGCACGGTCGTGGTCATGGCCCCGCCGTCTTCGGTCGTGGGCTCGGGCAGTACTGGAGTCGTTCTCGAGAATGTTGCCCTTTCTGGAGTTACTACAACCGTCGCAGACACCGCTGGCAAGACGCTCTTGGCCGGCTCCTCATCTGTAATTGACCATTGGGTTCTTGGACCAGTCTATCAAGGATCTACAACTGCACGTAGCTTCTCGCCTGGTGGCAAGATTGGAACCTACAAGAGGCGATCCACTCTGCTTGACGCAAAGGGTGCATATTTTGAACGTGCCAAGCCTCAGTATGAGGATAAGGTTGTGGGAGACTTTGTTCACATTAAAGACTTGGGTGCTTTGGGCGATGGAGTCACGGATGACACTGTGGCCTTCCAGAAGGCATTGTACTCAACTTTGGGAAAGATTCTCTTTGTGGATGCTGGTTCCTATATTCTTACCTCCACAATCACCATTCCACCAGGCGCCAAGATTGTTGGAGAGACTTGGTCACAACTCGTCGCATCTGGGTCGTTCTTTGAGGATGCCAGGTAAGCTCATAACCCAAGTCATTCTCTATCATAATAACTTGAAATCTAGCACCCCACGAGTCCTGATCAAAGTTGGCAAAGTCGGAGAAGTAGGCGACGTTGAGATGCAGGACCTCATTTTCACAACACGCGGTGCCACAGCTGGTCTCATTCTGATTCAGTGGAATATTGAGGCAGCTTCTCTTGGATCAGCGGCTTTGTGGGATTGCCACGTGCGCATCGGAGGTGCCACTGGAACAAAACTTACTCCCGCAGAATGCCCGCCCGTCACGAGCGGCATCAATACAGGCTGCAGCGCTGCAAGTCTGATGATGCATATAACCCCGTTGGCCTCTGGTTATTTTGAGAACATGTGGCTCTGGGGAGCTGATCACATGCTAGAGTATGTCGAGTACCATGGAAGCACACGGACATGAGCTAACAATCAATAGCGACCCAGATCTTGTCTCACCAAGTAATGACATGGTGCAAACATCCATCTACATTGCCCGTGGTTTCTTAATCGAGAGCACCAAAGCTACCTGGTAAGTATTCTATCTCTGCTTTCAAAGTGGACGCTTTCCCAATGAGGTCACTAACATCAAAACAATAGGCTATATGCAACGGCTTCCGAGCATGCTGTATTTTACCAATACAACTTCCATGCGGCGTCAAACATATTTGCAGGAATGCTCCAGACTGAATCACCATACTTCCAGCCTACGCCTCCTCCCCCTGCTCCATTTGCAGCTGTGGTCGGATTGTTCCCAAGCGATCCTTCATACAAGTGCATAGCAACTGATCAATTCAATGGATGCGACGAGTCTTGGGCCATGATCATCACCAAATCAGAGAACATCTTCATTGCTGGTGCTGGCATTTATTCCTGGTTTTCGACTTACACCCAGACCTGTATTGACGTTCAAACATGTCAAAAGGCCTTGGTTCTTCTCAATTCGAACAAGGCCAGCGTTCGCATCCAGAACCTCATCACCATTGGAGCTAAATTCATGGCTGTCATGGACGGCGTTGGAATCACGGCACTCGCCAACCTCAACGTCAAAACGCATCCAACGTGGTCTCAAATCACACTTCTAGACGTAAAGAGCTCTGGCCGACAGTACAACGACCTCATATGGATTGACCCGGCTGTATGGAGCATGGCCGTGCCAAAGTTTACTTGCATCCCACCTTGCAATGTCAAGATCCCTCCATGGTTAGGGGCCACCAGCACGGTCAACTACCCTCTTATCACAGTCAGCTCGGGAACATGGACAAGCACCATTACACAGGCTCCTTTGACCATCTCTGCATGGGTTTATGAAATCGTGACGCTTACCAAAGAGCCTGTCAACAAGAACCGCAAACGCCAAGGATTTGCACCTTTCTTGCCTGTTCTTGCAACAACATCATTATGGCCATCTGTCATTTATACTGGAGCGAATGTGAGTCTGGTCTACTAAATCGAACAAGTGGTATTTTACTGACTCGTAATCCAAGGGAGCGACAACGATAACAGCTCCAAACATTCCATTCCCCACTCCTCCCGTAACCCCCCTGACTGGAAGCTTCCCCAAACGATTCTGGGAACCCGAAATTGGTCTAATGAATGAACCAACTGTCCTGGACTGTGAGTTTGCCTGGGATCCTTTGTGTATATCGAATCCGTATCTCGTTGGGGGCACTGGGAGCACGGTCGCGCCAGGATATCCAGATGACAATGACGAGAACTGGGAAGAAAATCTGGTCATGTGTCCCCGTGTCTCCTCGACTACGACTACGACTGTTAAAACGACGGCGATACCTACTACTACTGTTGCAATCGAGATACCCGTTGAATCACCTTTGGAGCAAGGTAACCACGCCGATAACAAGGTCACCTGCTACGGTGATATGAAAGGTGGTGGAGGAGAGAAAACGGAGCATGTGCGGATGGAGAGCGCTGCCCGTAGCTTCTGCAACAGTCTCTCGAGTCTCAGCATGAAGAAGAAGTTTAAGCGCGAGGGTGAGTATCCGTTTGATTACAATGGCGGGATCGGAACAGTGACCATCAAGATTGTGTTTGAGATTCTGTTTGATACGTGCGAGTTTGTTTACAACGAGGCCACGTGCATGAAGTATTTGTCCGTTCCAACGGATAGTTGTGATTGCAAAGGCATCAACAACAAGCATGGTGGCACGTTGACGAATGATTGCTACTTCTGGAGAATTGATCCCAATTGGGTTTTCTAAGAGGTCATGTGGGCTGGTTCAGGGACTGGGTTGGCGATTGCCCTTTGCTGTTTCTTGCTAGATGATGGTCCTCCAGATGTCGATGGATTCTTCTGTTTGTACTTATACCAAATTAAAATACATGTCATTTGTGATGAACACAACGTAAACAGTTGCTCGTCGTCAGGCCACAAATCTTGAAAGTACCAACAAGTCAGAACCATTCCTGGTGGAGGTGATGGAAATCGGCCATTTTGCGCTTCAATCTCTTTTTCCCCCGGAGCGAAGTGTAGACAATCTTGCTGATGGAGTGAGGCAAAGTCACAAATGGCTCGAAAGAATGGGTGTAGAAGACGTTCAAAGAAGGGAATGAATAGGCTTTTATAACATCAGTTATGGATAAGGTTGGGAGGCTGCAGCTGTAGCCTGTTGATTTTGATAGGTTAATGGTACGAAAATAGCCCCCCACTTGTCCAAACAGCAAGTGAGTTTGACAGAGGCTAGACTGTGTCATCAGTCTTCTTGGGGCATTGCCGTAGAATGCTAGGCAGGCAGGCAGAAGTGTGGTAGAATTCTTGGTGAGGCATTTGCCAAGCACTTACATTGTATCCCTCGGATATTCAATGATCAACAACAAGGCAAGCGAGTATCGAACAGCTCAGACAGGAGAGCACGCAAGCTTAGGTAGTTCTCGAACCGACTTGATAATTGCTGGTGACTAATTTCCTCAGCCCCGTCAACCTAATCCAGACGGCTTCTTCAGTCAGGATAGTTCGACTCCCCTGCCCTAGACACACGTTCACCTATCTATCAAAAAACTCCTTTGCGCCCGTGACTCCTAGTGTCTGTAGCGCTGGATTACTCCTAACTGTAGCTTCTAATCCAGCTTCACCCCTAAACACGATTAGCAAGTGTTTAAACTTTGGGACCTTATGTTCCTCAGCTACTAAGTATAACTCATCTAACGTGATCCCTCGCTCAGACGTCCCTACCGAGATATTATAGCTATTATCGTACTCGCACTCCGTAAAGACGTCGCTTAAGCTCCCGGCTTGCCTGACCTTGAATCCCCAGTAGTACCCCCCTTCTTCTCTCGGTTTATTAGGATTCACAGCCGATGTTGAAATGACCTACGTACTAGTGTCGTTATTTATATTCTCCGTATTTTCGGCGAACTTTAATATAATTCTAGTGTTTTCGGGTATTTGATCTGTGACGGTGACAGGTATCCTAATTCTAGCTTCTACTAACGTTCCTTACTCGTCAGAACCAGGTAGAGTAACTGCCTCCCGATATAGGCACCAATCCTTACTCTTTAGATGATATGGTAGATCTAAGCTCGGGAGCCTCTCGGCTAGTTCTAAATTTGGATATAGTGGAAAGAGGAGTTTCCGCAGGTGAGGAGGAGTCTCTAGGTAGCTGAGGATATAAACCATAAAGTAATCTGGATCATCTTGCGAACTAGTATCTGTGTGGGTCTTTTACTTTTTGGCCGCAGGCTCCGTGTTTCCGTCTGAAAATATTACTACCTTATCGACATAGAATACTGACAGTGTTAGGGGCGTACTCAGGACACGGCTTGGCAGAGTCACCTGACATAACACTCGTAGATAGCTTAGGAAGAAGGAGAGCTTCTCTCTCCTTCTTCTCTTTAGACGAATATATACCACTAGATTAGCTTCTTATTCTTACGGTGATTTATTCGGATCTTAACTCCTTATTTATCTACCGTCTGCTTTACCCTCCTTTTCTCTCTTCTCCTGCTAGTGCTATCTCCGTATACTATATAGTAGTACTACTAATCGATCTACTATCAGGACGGAAATAGCCCCGTAGACCTAAAACCCGAGTATAATCCGATCTATATTACCGTATAAACCGATCTACGGATCTCTAGCCTCCCTAGGGGAGAAGTATAGTTACTAATAAGACACACGCCCGTCTCTAGAGATACGGAAAGTCACTAAACCTCCGAAATCCCCCCTTCTTCTTCCTATAGAGGTACTAATAGGCCCTATACCTAATTACTACCTGATTCTATACCTAAAAAAGTAAAATATAATAAAAACTAAAGATCCCGAGACGATAAAGGACGCTTGTTACCTAAGCCGAACGAACGAGATTATTCCTAACCTCCCTCTCCT
>JBAMDN010000429.1:0-42155 GCA_037074945.1 Tetracladium marchalianum
CCGACATGGCCTTCAACAAGATTAAGTTAGGGCCACATTGAGGTCTAGTATCAATTGACCACCCATCTGAAGCCTTGCAAAACACCATGATGGCTGCGATCTCTCCCAGAATATCACATCTTTGATGAACTGTCGTCAAATGCCAAGGCAAGATCAACAATCGTGCATTTGGAAGCTCCAAGCTCATCCAATATTCTAGACTTACCAAAACATCCCCTCACCAGCTCACAACCACCCAAAATGAGGATAACCCCCCGTCTCCAAGCCAGAGGCTTCTTCGGTCGCTCCCTCGACGAATTCAAACGAGTCTCCCACATCGGTTCGGCCCCTCAATTCCTCCTTGCTCTCCCCCCTCATACTAACCAACATCCTCCCCTCCAGCCCTTACAGGAGCAGCAACCCGCCATGCCTCCGAGCCCTACATCCTCAAAACCTTTCACGAATCCGACAGCCCGGAGGACTGCAAAGTGATGTCCGACCAAGACATCGGCGGCTTCTCGACCTCAAACTTAGACTGGCAAGAACCCAGCACATCCCCCTCGCTAGCCTCACACGAAAACACCCATGGGCACGTCAAATTCCACGGCATCATCTCAACCAAACTACCAAGCAATCGCCCCGAGATACATAGGACAGGCTACGCGGCGTGGCGGACGAAGGACAGAGGATCAACGTTGTTCGGGAAGAGCGTGTGGGATATAGATCCGTATACTTATTTGGCCATGCGGATCAAGAGCGACGGGAGGAAGTACTTTGTCAATGTGCAGACGGAGACGATCGTGCCGACGGATATACATCAGCACAGGTTATATGCGCGACGGCCGGGGGAGTGGGAGACGGTGTTGATCAAATGGAATGATTTTGTGAGGACGAATCATGGCATGGTGGTTGAGCCGCAGAGCGAGATTTTAAGACAGAAGATTCGCACGGTTGGAGTTGGCTTGATTGATAGGGTACCGGGTCCGTTTGAGCTGTGTATTGAGAGGATTTGGGCGAGTAATGAGTTGGGAGAGGATTTGTTGAAGGAGGATGATCGGGTGGAAGAGGGGCAATTGAAAAGTAAACACGGTGAGAAGATTCGATGGAATAAGTAAGGGGACCGTCGCTTTTGGAGGTTTATAATATGGCAAGCAATGTATTATATGGGAAGTAAACCACTGTTTGAGTTAGGCTCATTCAGTTCGCTTTTTGCTAGGCATGAATTTGGGAGGTACTGGCTTTCGAAGAGTCAAGGCAGCATTGGGTTATGGAAATGCAAAAAGGGATCAAAAGAAACAACAGTCTGATCACAGAGGGCAGATATAATCAGATAACTATCCAAATGGTAGAACTTAAGCAATTTGTGTTGGCAAGAATGTCTTATTTCTTATTGCCCTGCATGTGCCTTCAACACAAGCCTTTGTGTTCATGTACACACTCTACTCTACAATAGCACAATCCAAGCTCTGACCAATGCAAACCAGCCCTTTACAAGTTACTCAAGATACCGCCAGTCTTTTCTATTCAAGACTTTAGTCTCAATTGTGGCTTGTGATTGCGTAGGGCAGAAACTAATCTTGTCTCATTACGCGAAATTGCTTGCCATGGTGTCCTTCTCCTCGGCATCTGTTGAGAACACTAGCGCCAACAGTAGGATTGAGCTGCAGAAGCTGCCATCTAGACTAATGGAATTTCCCTTGTCTCAAGAAAGTGACTGTAAACCTGCATCTTCATCCACAAAGTTCGTCTTTGACCTGGCCTCCTCTTCTTGTGCTGCCATCCTAATATTATGTTACCTCATGTTCAAATTCAACAAAATAATCAAGCTTGGAATTAACTCACCATGAAGGCAAATGTGGCCCATCCTCCTCAGGACTACTTGACAACACTCTATTCGGGCCTCTTCTCTTAGGTAACCTAGGAGGCGTGTGTATTGAACCAGCTTTAGGAACAGGTCGAGGTTCTTGCTCAGACTCATCAAAATCCTCCACCCATGGCTGCACATACGATGAATTATTCTCGGTCAACGGTGTTGTAGGTTCTGAATCATGAGGAGCTGATACCACAAACAGTCCTTCGTCTGCCGTGGCTTCGGTAGAATCCCCTCGATTTCTTCGTTTAGGTAAGACGGGTGGCGGAAGTATATGACTTGACCTGCTTTCAAGTGTCGGGTGTGGAGGCTCCTTTGGGGGCAGGTCTGGTGGAGGCATGGGCTTGCGCTTAGGGACTGGTATCGGAGCCGTTTTCGTCTTCTGTGGTCGGGGCAATGGAACACCTGGCGGAGGTAAGGGCTGGCCTCTCCCCATGGGCGGTCGAGGAGGCGCTGCTGATTCTGTGGCCTCCTCTGGCTTACGCTCATTGCGTCGTTGTAATGCATTCCATCCCCACTGTTTTGCTGTAGCTGCTGCGCTTGTTACCGCTGCTAGTGTTAACTTCTTTGAGTCTGCCGAGTTTGCGGAGGAAGCTGTATCCCGTCTTGAATCACGTCCGAATCCAAACGATCCAAATGACTTCGTAGATTGTATGTCAGAAAATGATGCCCCGCTAACACTTGATGGACTGGCTGGACGAGGGGAAGACTGGTTGGATGTGCTTGTTGGGCGTGAACCGTTCGATTTTGGCGTCAGTTCATCATGAGACTCCTTGACTGCCTTCTCGGGAGTCTCACCTTCTCGAGATGAAGTATCTGACGACTGGCTACCCAGCTTCCCAGACCCTGAAGGTGACCCAACAGGAGTGTGTATGGGGGATTTTGATAGAGCAGCAACCGCAGCCATTGCGCTAACCTCGGGAGGGGAAGAAGGCTTGAAGACTTCCGCTGTCGAAGCATCGGTGCTCACCATCGGCGAGGAGACATTGAACGAACCAGATCTCATTGCTCTTGGCTTCTCAGGCAACGAGTTTCGCGTCTCGATACTTGTAGAGGAGGCCATCCGCTCTGTGAGTCCCAAATCCAAAGCGGACTTTGCCCCTTTCCGTGAATAGGCTGGGCTGGGGGAATTGTGCGGCGAATTATCTTCGGGAGAAATCACTATTGCCGGACCTTCATGTTCGGCATCAAGATGCTCTACCTCATCCACATTTCCTTGCTCGGCGGCTTGTGCTTCTGCATTGAGATGTTTCTCTACAGCTTTTGTATTCGCCCATATTCCGCCTCTCCAGAAGCTGTTATCACTGCTGTAGAAAGGAGAATCATCCCAATTTGGGAACTTTAATACTATTAGCAGGTATTCTGGTATCATTCCGAAACGGGAAAAACAATACATACCACCATACTTTCTGCAACTACCTCCTTGATCCGATTTTCAATTTGTCGAAGAATCAAAGTGTATGTGATTTGTCTTGAGCTCACAATTGGCTCGATCTCTAGGTCAATTTTCGGCATCGTCTCGAAAGTCACCCAAAATCGATTCGAGGGGGATGGCTTTATCCGTAGGAATGCGTGGCCCTCGATCCTCTTCAAAACTACAGCCAGAAGCAAGTTGACTTCTCTTGCTTTGAAGCGTGTCCCCAGGTCGATCCGAGCGGTAGCTGCAACCTCCAGTCTAAAATTGCCCGCGTATCTAACATCTGCCTCCACAACTAACTCACCATCCACTGTAAGATCCTTTAGCCGAGGATTAGTAACAACAGGTGCAGCTTCGCCCAAGTCTATCTTTTGTAAAGATATCTTTGACAAGAATGAAGGTGTCTTGACTCTTGAGATCTTCTTCGTGATCTTTGAGCGTACATAATTCTCAACTTCTTGAGTCTTGTACAAAGCAAGGAATACTCTTCCAATCACTGCATTTATCCATCTCGTTTGCAAATGCTCTTCGGAAGAATGTAATCGCTGCACCAGAGTTATAATATCCTTGACGTCGTACTGCAGTGGCATTGGAGGATTCGTATCAGAATCTGGCCTTTTCTCCTGATTCCGTAGAAGAGCGAAATAGAAGTCCTCCTTGTCAGAACAGTTTTCGGAGAACAGAAAGAACGGTTTTGATGTACTGCCATCAGACGTGACCTCCCCCGCATCTAACCTGCGAGACAAACACAGAGCGTTTCTCTTGATGAACAACTCCCCCTCTGGCATTTCTTCCTCACCCGAATATATACTGACATTATGATGTGCTAGAGAAATGACATGCCGAACCTCGAGTTGTTCATCATCATCAAAGAGCATAAGATGGCCATGTCTTGAGCGAGTTAGCATGCGGCTACATGTTATATAAGAGCGATCATACCTCAGGACCACGTAAAATACATTTCCACCACGTTTCTGCTGCGGTGAGGCACCACGCTTGTTGTCGATAGGACTGTTCGCCGGTTTCCTCTCAAAGAGACTCCTGTACATAGTCTGATAGACACTTGGACTCGGGGATGCCACGGGCGCAGAGCCCACGGGCGTGCTTCTCTCTGGAGGTTTTCCATTGACGCCTCCTGGCACATACTCTCTGCACACTGCAAAATATCCAGCGGCTACATCGGCTTCGTGAGGATTCCTGGTGCGGAACTTGTCTCCTAAGGCCACCTTCGCCCGCTCGATGGCTTCCACATCGTCTCCCGGTCGTATGAGCGGATCTGCCTCATGCTCCTCATATTTCGAATTGTTTCGTAGTGGAAATGTAAGGTAGGCGTGGAGGAGGACTGCACCCAAACAGAATGGGATAAACGTAAGGCCACCGATCAAGTAGGTCATGAGGTAGGCTAGCAGACCGCCCATGGTGGCATCGCACGCTTCACAAACCGAGGACCGATCCGGTGTGTATATACATTGGCGTGTGCAAGATGTTGTAGATAATGAGACAAAAAGTTCGAGAATATGTCCGTATTTAATTTGTGCCACCGACTTGGTGTTGCGGAGGGATGAAGTTGATCAGCCGCGCGAGTCGCCGCCTTGTGTCCCGAGGCTAGGAAGAAGGCCAGCGACACAGCGGTCTTCTGATATCAACGAAACAAAAACACAGTCCATATTCGTGCGATTCTCTCTAAAGTCTACGGTCTACACGTGTATATTCCACGGCCGCTGCCTCCTTGCCTCCCATCACTACATCTATCACATCCAGCTTGGATGACGTTGATTCCCCGCCATCGCCGTAGACTTGGGAATTGTACAGGGGAGGGGGTATGCGGAATACCAGGGTGAGTATATTCCATACCAACCTGCACAAGCACTTGTGTTCACGCTGGTTCATCTCAAGGCTCCCCTAGCGTGACTGTACTGTAGTCGCACCGTCGTGCTTCTTTCTTTTCCGCGCCCGCGCACTCTTTCAGGCGGTGCCCTCCAAGCAAGTTCTGCATCTCAACTTCTGTTCTCTTTGTCAGTACAAAGTGCTTGACATTCTGAGGCTCAGCAATGTCTAAATAAACCTTTGGTGAGTGATTTTGAATGACGCAAACTCTAGAACAAATGCCAGCTGTCAATGGAGAGACGCTAGATTGTTGTGTGCGTATCTAAAGACTTCCGACTCTAAGCAAAGCTGGTAGTTTCATCATTTCTTCCTCGTTTTCACTTTATCGTGTTCGCTGTCGATCACTTCCTTCCTCCTTCGTACCATTACCCTGGGGTGTGAACCATCGTTTCTCTTTGTTACACATCATACTACGTAGAATAAGTCGTATTTAAACGTAGTGCTATTTAGAAGGGCACCACTTGATCTCATATGTTCTCTAAAGCTACCTCGATACTTGAAATTGTTCGCACTATTAGTATGCTACAGTCCTGTCTAAAGACACATTGGAACAAGTCTTACATTTGAACAACTATTAGAAGAATCAGATTCTGATCTGAGATCAGATTAGTGCGAACGAGCCGTCTGATGATAAAATAAACGTTGCAAAAGGCAAGACGAATAGTTCATGGACTTTCGTATGCCCGGAAAGGAAGTTTCGACTTGGAGTTGAAGAATCAATAACCATTCAGTTGGTAGGTATTTTACCGTTGAGTCTTCGAAGTGAACTCTCATCGAGGTCCAAAGAATGTATATATATTCACACTTCTCCCTCCAATCCTTCAATCCCAATTCAAATACCTCACGCATCAATCTTCCAGACCCATACACGTCTACAACCTTTACCGCGAAATCCTTGACGACTGCTTTTCCAAGCACATCATTTCCGACTACATCGTTGAAATTCACCTTGTGGCTTGGCACATCAATATTTCTACCACCAACAACATTGATTATGACCTTCTCCTTCATTCACTGTAAATTGCATTCATCGAGGGACCAGTTCCGCAACGCCAAGGCTTCCATCATTACTGCAATGCATTTTTCGACTATGATGGAAAGACCGTCCAATGAAAAGGACGTTTAACTCTGTGGTCTGTCTAGGTATCTCCTCAAACGCTCTAAAATGACTGCTACCGACTTCGCCTACCACCCGAGATTTACGGCCTGGGCAAAGGAGCACCTTTAGGGTGGTGGTGATAGTCGTAGGGACCTTGTTAAGATCAAAAAGATTGCTCGCAAACATGCCAATCTTATTAAAAAGAGAGTCGGTGATGTTCAGGTGAGCTTTTGGGATCGCCTTGACCCAGATCTTTCAGAAAGCCATGGTTTTAAGGAGGGTAGCGTGGCCATTCCTCACCCCGTTGGTAAAGGTCACCTTACCATGAGAACCCCCTCTGCACCGGCGGTCCAGATATGGAGTAATTACCATCAACATAACGAGGAATAGACGCTAGAATATTCGAGGTGTAAAAGCACTGGAAAACACCCAGAACCGTTCAAGCAAATTATTTGCCAAGCCAATGGGATGATAGGAAGGGGGCGAACGATAGATAACCTTAGGTGAAGAGTTAGCTATTTTTCAACATCTAGAAGCCCAAGGAAAGGGGATCACGTGCCTTTCAGGTTGGCTTTGGGGAGGCATCCTATGAAGAAATAGATGTTAGATCATGAGGGTTGAGTGTGGGTTGTGAGGATATTCGCAGCGTACCCCTGCTGGACTATATATCATTGATTTGGGTGGATGAAGCCATGGAAATGAAAGGGAAGGAAAACAACGACCAGAATCAAGAAGATTCCCTCCCCCAACGAAAGAACACCCAAAGGCGATTTCCAAACATCGCGAATGGGTGATTGGGAAATTTTCCAGGGAAAGGGGAAGATTTGTGGTAGTCTCCGATTGCGAGATCTTTTGCCGAAGTGAGTATTGTGTAGAGACCCATCCTTTGTATTCGATCTAACGTGTTTACAAGGTATATTAGTGCATGGAGTTTGTCAAATGTTATGAGTTCTTCTGAAGTCTTTCTACTTCCTACTTCCGAAATTCGGAACTTCTGTGACAAATTGTGTGACTATATGGTAACATGTTCTACATACTTGATTACCAGGCTATGAATATTCCCGAAACCTGGCTATGCTAAAAGCAGACTCTAAAGTTACAACGCTGCTACTTCTACAGGTAGCACCTACTCTACCAATCCAGGCTATCCGCTTCTTCCACCGAATGAGTCAGCCCCTTGATGGCCGACTCAAATACTCCCCTCTCCGTCTTCAGTTTCGCCTTCTGCCTGTTCCTCGTGTAAAAGACTGGACAATCCTTACTATCACACTTCACTTCATCCGCCGGAGCGATACCAGAACAGCTCTGACACATCCTCAAAAGATCCATATATTTCTTCTGCTCATTGCTCAGCCTTGCCTGAAGCGAAAGAATCGAAACCGGCTTGTTCCCCAAACATTTTGGACAGACAGATCCCTCTTCTTCAAGCTTCTCTCCACAAACAAGGCACGAGAGCGATTTCATGTATGACTCCAGAGTCTTCTTCGAGCTGTCTTTCGATTGGCCTTGCTTTCGGATGCTAGCATCTACTCGTCGAATGCGCTGATATTTTGGCATCTCGTCATACCATCCTCGGACATTTGCTCCGACAAGATTGAAGATTCGTTCCAAAGGAGGAATGAGATTCTTTGAAATGTAGTATTCGGCATCAAGTTCAGAATGATCATTATCGAGTAATTCCTCTGGAGCAACACATCGATCTATCAGTCGTGCACCTGGAGCACCTGTGATGACAACATATGGTACCCTTTCACCGTATTGAGGTTCTGCTCTTGCATCTTCAAGCATACGTTTCGTCGAGATCAAAGCGCCAGGCGGCGGAGGTCCTCTATCACTGTAAGTGCCAAGCTTGACTTCTCGAGCAAAGCAAAAATCTTGAACGGAAACCGAGCCTCTCATGATCTTTTCACACTGCTCTTGAAAATATGATTTCACCTGACTGAGATCTGCAGTGCGAAATAGAAGTTTGAGTGCTTTCTCTTCAATCTTTTGCTCAGCAGGCGTTCCATCCCTTCGTACTGTCTCGATTCCTTTTGCGTCAAAATCTGGTGTCACTTGATCTCTGTACTCGTATTTGAAGCCAACATATCGCTTCTTTGCAAGAAGAACACAAGGGAAGTAGACTTTCTCGAATTTGAGCTTGATTGGCCTTGGATTGATGTTCGTCACCGTTTTTGCAATCTCTTCACCGATGTCGAAAGCCTGGTCTTTTGTTCGGCCCTTAAGATAGACGAATATGCTGTCTGTGTCTCCATAGACAACCTCAGCACCCCAACGCTTAACTGAGTGTATCAGAGCGATAGCTTTCTCTAAAGTCTCGCGCCCAGTTTGTACGATGCTGTCTGCAATCTCGGAGCATGGCATACGACCAGAGAACGAAGCTGAAGTGTAACCATAAGTGACGTTTGCAATGAGTTTGAGAGCCAGCTGCCTATTATTGAGCAACCGCTGCAGAGCCTTGTCATCTTTGTCTATTTTCATCCCGCTTTTGACCATCACGCGGGTTTCGAGAATTTCTCCCAACATCTTGGCCAAGAGAGACTTGCGTATCTCAGGTTTGGTATACATAATACCATTAGGAGCGATATTGATATGATCCTTAAGGAGTTCTAGAAGTCTCTGCTGCCGCTTGAACTCAGAAAATCCCATTTTGTTTGTGCCGCGCCAATTGACAATGCGACCAAGAAATGTTGAATAACAATAGTTGTAAGCTATCATCACACTTGGATACAAACTCTGAAAGTCAAGCACAAGGAGAGGGCTGCTATAAAAGGCACTCTGCGGCTCCATAACCAGTGGCAAACATTCCAGTGCGTTCTGGCTTCCTACCTGCTTTCGACTTGGAGAAACCAGCATGAAGTTCTCAGGTTTCGCGATGCGAAACATTAGAGATTCCACCTTAAACTGAGATCCTCGAGAGAAGACCGAGAAGAAGTCAACCCCAAGAAGGCGAGCTTGTTCGCTTGTTCTTTGGATTAACTCATTCCGCTCGAGAATCTCAAGATCAAGCTGCACTCTTCTAGTGTAATGATCCAAGACCTTTGCCAGATCCCTTGGCTTGTTGTTCGTATACCATTTCGTCAAATCGGCCCATGTAAAGTGTGGAATTCGGCGATGAAGTAGATGAAATGTGACATTCTCCATTGTATATTGCAACAAGTTTAACTCGCCCCTCATGGCCCGCCAAATGTTGATCATATGCCTTCCCGTTATGCGAATAGTGGACGTGTTGTCAAAACCCCATTTGTCATTCTCTTTGCCAAAACGTCCATGAGACTGCGACTTCATCCGAGAGAACTCATCGCAAAGGTTGTAGTCATATTTCAGTCGTGCTCTTTCAATAAGATATCCCCATGATCCCCCGTGGACTTCGTAACCAGTTAAAATATCTGGATCATGTGTCCGAACAATGTCCACCATACGAATCATTAAATCAAGTTCGGTTATTTCCTCCAGGACCGGGAAGGGGACCTCCTTCGAGATTCTTTCTGTAATTGAATTATCTCCAGAGAGAACCACAATCCCAACGTGTGTGCCAGTTACATTACCATTGCTCTCGAGTATCCTTTCTTCGGACTGCAAGCACCAAAATAAACATTGAATCTCATCCTCTTCTGGGTTGGGTACGAGGGTGCCACGAGTATTGATGTGAACCTCCAGACTCATCGTGCTCATGTATTGTGCCTCGTGCCTGACACTTGTTTTCTTCTGGTTCTGGGTGTATTTGAACCCGTTGCGATTCTTTTGAGTTGGGCCATCGATTTGAGAAAGACCCTTCTTTGCCCGAGGCTCGACAGGAGCGGGAGCTGACACCGCCCTGACCAGCGACTCCTCTTGATACCATTTCTCAACCTCATCGTATGTTGGGGGTGGTTCTGCAATCGTCCAACTGCGAAGAGTGCAGGCTTCTTGACGACGTCTGCTGGCGAGCTCTTCCTTGACCTTGTCAACCACGATTCCCGGTTTCTCGCCAAATGTTGCATCGGATTGTCCGGTTGCATCAAATTCTGGGAGAAAAGGAAGGGTTGTGCTTTCCAATTTGAATTCTCTGCCTGCCCACTCTCGGGCTCGCTCTGGAACATCTGCTTCGTTGCTGTAGTATGCATCTTGATAGATCATAATTGGAAGATTGTATGAGCTCATTGTTGACACTACGTCTTTGGATGACGGAGGCGGGTCACCAAGAAAAAAAAGCTTTCCACTTGGTTTGGAGCTTAAATCTCGAAGAAAAGCTCGGAAAGACGAAGGGGGTCCTGTTCCCGGAGAGGTCTCCAAGAGGAGTAACGGGGATTCCTTGGTAGGGCTATTTGACAGTAGTGATGGATCAAATGACACTTGCTTCTTCTGTGAAGGTGTTTGTCGAGTATCGTACTTTTGGCTCAGCCTGAGAGCTGATCTGGATTCGAAAGGTTCTTTTACTATGGGAAAATCCAGCTCTTGTGACCCAGTTCTGACATTAATCTCCTGACTAGGATTCTTCAGTGTTGATGGTTCTACCCTTTGGTATGATTTTGGCGTGTTTGGCTCAATAATATGTGGCTTTGGTTGGAAGCTGGAATTCTCTTGCTTGGTGTTCGCCTGTGCGTTAACCTTGAGAATTCTTTCTGATAGATTGCTGCTTCCATTGGAGGATGCCTTCTGACGCTTTGGGGGACCTTCTTCATCCAGCTCATCAATTTCAGCCCGTTTCAAGATCCTTCTCTTCATGCTTTCCAGTTCGTTAACTTTGACAAAGGCAGGTCGAGGAGATGGCGTCGAGTCAGCAGAGCTACTGAATTCGTTTAAATCAACACCCGCTTCGTCCAAGGCCCCTTCGATGTCTAACTTCAATCCAAGATCCACCGTGTCTTCCTGATCTCCCTTTGGTTTTTGAGAAAATATAATCTCTCTCATAACATCCTCATCCGAATCATAAGGATATTCATCATCATAACTCATCGCGAGGCCCATTATTCCTCTCTCATTAACTTCTCGTTGTTCATTATCATCATCCATGTCGTAACCAACACTCCGTAAATCCTTCGCTTGTGTCAAACCAAGCGCCGGCCGTAAGTTCTCAGGAAAAAGATCCTCAACAGATTCCAAAGTCGTCCTGATTGCTGCTTCATGAAGAGGCTTCTTCACGAAGGAATTGAATGATAACTTGGATCCATCTCCCTTCGTTTTTTCGTCTTGAATCAAATCCATTACCATCTCTCTGTACTCCTCCTCATGTATCCAACCACCGGCTTGTGAGTTACGTACATCAGCACTCATTGAAACCATGACATCCGGTGGAAATGGACTGCTTTCTGAGTCGGTATTCGACATTTTAGCTTTCCTTCTGCGGGTTTCATCCTTCCAAAGTCCGGCCATGCTGTGGACCAATTTTTCGTCTGGAGCAAGAGGATTCAAACGTTCGATGAAGTCGTGATGTAATGGCCGGGGTTTGACATCCTGTCGGTTCAAGATATCCTGGACACAAATATCTACCTCTAGCGCGCAATGGCTGACCCGTGGAAGTTCTCCCTCGCCACTGATTGAATCTGCTGGAATAGACCACTCATGCCAAAGATGTGAAATATCCTTCACTTCGTTGTACAAAGGTACTGGGGCTCTGAAGGAAGCTTTCTTGCAATCGATATATCCACACCCGTACAAGTTGTAGTCCGCCATCCACTGCAAAAGAAATTGAAGATGTGCCTCGTATGGTTGGAAGACTTTCTTCATCACAACTCCTTGCCGTAATAGATCCGCCAGGCGTGTCATCATCGTGGGATTCAGCATATAAATCTTCAGGTAGTACCTGTAACCCACGTGGAAGCCATAAAATGGTATTCCTTTGACGAGGGTAATTCGTGCCACGAATTTTGCCTTTCCATCCTTTATATTCCGCCTGTAACTCACGGCGAGCGCATAATCGATAGAGAGGTGTAGTCTATGTACGTATGTACCAACTATAAAGGTCAACTGCAGTCCACTCTCTGCCTTGGGGACCTACCTTCATCTGGCACTAAACTCCCTGTATACTCGACGTATAAATAGGGAAACGCGCCATGGATATGCGCGCATACCTTCTGCCCCGTTTCAGTTGAGCCAAAGACCCGTATCACTGGAACTCTCGGCTCTTTATCTAACTGTGAAGGCCTGATGTTGTTGCGAAGGACAGGGTCGAATTTGGTAGGGACGCTCTGGTAATGGTCCACACAGTTGAGGCGCACGCGGAAGATGTCCATGAAAGGCGAGCCCAAGTTGTCTGTTGATATTTACCTATAGAAACCATTGTTAAGCATTTGTGTCTATAGAGGTTGTTCGGGACAAGACGTGAGCTACCTGAGATGGTTGTTGTGAATTGCGACACGCATTTAGAAGGCACGCGTGGTCACGAGATCAAGCTTCCGGCTCATGAAATTAAGGACATCCTGAGCGCAACACTTCTTCCTCCACGACGATCCTCTATAATCCTTCAAAATGCCTCCAGCTGGCGCGCAACCTAGGAAACCAGCAGCCCCATCGGCTGCAAACAAAGAAGCCAACGAATACATCCCCTCCTTCATCTCCAAAAAGCCGTTCTACATTGGTGAAGATGACGATCAAAATGACTACCTCGAGCATCAACGTCTACAAAAAGCCCAAGCAGACCAGTCGAAATGGTACGATCGTGGCAAGAAACTTGGCCCGGCTGCTACGAAGTTCAGGAAAGGCGCCTGTGAAAACTGTGGTGCTATGACACATAAGACCAAAGAATGTTTAAGCCGACCAAGAGCCAAAGGCGCAAAGTGGACTGGCAAGAATATTCAGGCAGATGAGGTGATTCAAGATGTAAATTTGGGCTGGGATGCGAAGAGGGATAGGTGGAATGGTTATGATGCTGCGGAGTATAAGACCGTGACGGACGAATATACGGAGTTGGAGAAACTCAAGAAGCAGGCGCAGGATTTGGTGGCCAAGGATGACGATGAGGAGGATGTCGACGGGGCAAAGTATGCAGAGGAATCTGACATGGGCCGAAAACAAGCTACGTCTTCCAAACAGCTTCGTATCCGAGAAGATACAGCGAAATACCTTCTGAATCTGGATCTGGACTCGGCACGTTATGACCCTAAGAGTCGGTCCATGTTGGATGCTGGAGCTACACAAGACACCGCAGCTGCCTTGGTTGCGGAGGAAGGATTCATGAGAGCTTCAGGAGATGCTGCTGAATTTGAAAAGGCACAAAAATACGCCTGGGAATCTCAAGAGAAGTCGGGAGATGGAAAGCAGCATTTACAAGCGAACCCTACCTCGGGAGAATACTATCGTCGCAAGGAGAAGGATGAGGCTGAGGCAAAAAGATTGGCGCATAAGAAAATGCTGCTTGACAAGTATGGAGGCGAGACGAATCCAAATGCCAAAACCCTCCGAGAAGCTGCGGTTGTTGAGTCAGAGAGGTATTTGGAGTATGATGAGTCGGGAGCTATCAAAGGCGCACCAAAAGCTATTGCAAAGTCAAAATACAAAGAGGATCTCCTCATCAACAACCACACATCGGTATGGGGTAGTTGGTGGGCAAGCTTTCAATGGGGTTATGCTTGCTGTCACTCTATGGTCAAGAACTCATATTGTACGGGTGAAGAAGGCAAGAAGGCATTTGAGGAAGCTGACAGAATGCGCACTGGAGGAGGGTTTGATAATGAGGAGGAAGAGCCTATGAAGGAGATTGAGTGGCCTTCTACCGAGATCGCGGAGAAGGTTGCCGAGTCTCTTCCTGTTCCCAAGAAGAGGACGCTGGAAGAGATGAGTGGAGGTGTCACCGAAGAAGACATGGACGAGTGGAAGCGGAAGAGGACTGCCGCAAATGACCCTATGGCTGCGTTCTTAGGGAAGGATGAGTTGCTGTGAAATATTTGGATTTGCATGAGCGGGCGCTTTTTTTTTTTTTTCGAGGGCTGCATCGGATGGAGTTCATCAACCTATGAATTGATATACAATTTAAATACTCAACTTCTGATCAAATGTGCAACCCTTCAGTTGCACGTCTACAGATACAATTACCAAGAATGCTTGTTGCTGCTCACTCGGGAAGTAGGTCACAGCGCTTCTGGATTAGTTCAAATTGCAGGTCGTCTGCTGGGATATAATATGGGATATCGTAAATCACGACGATTGAGAAACTTTTCGTTCATATCACCAGAGCCAAACATACGAAAAGCCCAATTGAAAAAGCCTCACATAAGAGCGTAATGGTTGTTGGTTTATTGTACTTCGTTTTGCTTCCTGCATTCAGAGGTATTCCACCTATGATCTAGCCAGACCATGTATGCACGCTAACGCCAGTATCAAGCCATTTCGCTCCAAATTTTGTTCAACATCTATTCGTCATCCTCCTCCTCCTCGTCATCATCCTTCTTTTCACCGGCCTTGGCCTTCTTGCGGCGAACACGTCCTGGTCGTCCACCACCGAATGGCGAGGTAAGGGCGAAGTCGATGTGCTTTTGGGAATCAAGACGGACAACGAAAGATGGGACGTTGACGATTTGCTTTCCAACACGGATGTGTCTTTGACGAATGAGAACACGGGCGTGGTGGATGGACTTTGCGAGACCAAGCTTGTAGACGCAGGTTTGAAGACGACGCTCCAAGAAATCCTCAATCTTCAAGGCCAAGACGTAATCCAACTTCATACGGGACTCGTCAAGGACACCGACACGAACGAGACGACGGATCAAGGCGTTACCTTCGAAGAGTCGCTTGGGGTCCTTCTCCTCAAGGGTGAGCAATTGACTGCCAATATATTAGCATTCCTCTTAAAAACAGTGTCCGCAGTGTTGTAGACGCATACCGAGCAGCACGACGAATCTTGGAGAGAGTGAGCTGGACTCTCCAGACCTCACGCTTGTTACGGAGACCATATTCTCCAACGAGCTTCAACTCGGAGTCCCTGGATGGGAATTAGTGACATGAATAGAGACAAGCTCTAATACAGTGGCCAACTTACAGACGAGCAGACTCGAAGGCTATAACAAGTCAGCAAGATGATCGTTGAAGGGGGGGATCGTGGTAAATTTGTGCCAAAGCAACTCAATTCCAAATTTGATGCGCCCGTCCTCGTAAAGGTGAGATTGTGGGAGGTAGGACAAACTTACGTCTACGTGGAACCTTGTAGGTCTTAGAGTACGAGATTGGCGCCATGGTGAAGGATGGTCGCTGGTCGTGGGTTGTCGACTTCGTGATTGAGGAGATCAGAAATATTCAAAGTTCGAGATCTTTACATGGTGAGCAGTGGGTTGGTGGTTGCCAAGGCGCGCTAAGCCAATTCGATTTTGGCTCCTTCCTGCAGCACAGACGCGAGTGCCAAAGTAGGGCAAAGAACCTGACAGTGGGAAAATCCTGAGCTTGGCATGAAAAATAAGCGAGGGTGAACATCGCGAAAGTCTGCGCAGCGAGCAAGACGACAACCCAACGACAAACGACAAACCCTCGACCACGACACCTCGCACGATCAACAAACGTCAAGATGGGTCATCCAGCCGGTTTAAGAGCCGGAACCAGAGCAAGTTTATGAATTTACAGCTTAAATAGCTTGATTTGAAGCCGAAATGGTTGACTGACTGTCTCGTAGTATGCGTTCTCGCGAAACTTCCGTGAGAAGGGTATGATCAAGTTGTCTACCTACTTGCGCAACTACAAGTACGTTCTTTCTAGGTCTGGAAGTAGTTGGAGGCATGTGCTAATGGTTTTGGCAGGGTCGGAGACATCGTCGATATCCGCGTCAACGGAGCAGTCCAGAAGGGGTACGCTGCGAATATCCTCACAACTCACACTCAACCATCATGAGCTAACGTCTGTTTCTTCATAGCATGCCTCACAAGAGCCACGCTGGCAAGGCACGTGATCCCCTTTTCTTGCGTTTCTAGATATGAATAGCTAACTTTTTATTTAATTTTCAGACCGGTGTTATCTACAACGTCACTAAGTCTGCCGTCGGTGTCATTCTCTACAAGAAGGTCAAGCACCGTTACATCGAGAAGCGTGTCAACATCAGAGTCGAGCACATTCACCTGTCCCGATCAAGAGAGGAATTCGTCCGCCGAGTCAAGACCAACGCTGCGTTGAAGAAGAAGGCAAAGGAGGATGGAACCCACGTTCACTTGAAGAGACAACCAGCCATGCCCCGTGAGGCCCGAACGATCTCGTTGAAGGACAACAAGCCAGAGACCATCGTACCAGTCGCATACGAGACAACCATCTAAGTGCTTTCGGAATGGGGTTTTGCTTGGGTTTTTTTTGCGTTGGGATGTTCATGATGGGACATGAAGGCAGAGGATGTGGCATTGCATGATACATGGGACTTGTGCATATTCTCACGGAAAAATGAGAGCTTATTCGACGCCAAATTTGTGTTTTCGAGGTGATATGTTGATACGGTGATATGGAGACTGGATTCGGGGACTGCAAGGCAGTTTGGGCTCTTTTTTAATGTGGTATTCCGTGATGATGCCCTCCTTTGGGTGGAAGTCAATAATTGACTCGGAGAAGTGCAATTTCAAGTCAGGGAGTCTGTTTTTAGGACATGTCTATGGTTGTACCGGGGGTCAAAGTTGGGTTCCGGTCGACCTATATATTTACTTTTCCCCCTCTTTTTCCTCATGCGACCTAAACTAGCAAAAGTGTGCTTTCAACAAAGATCGACAATTTGACGGAAATAGGAAACGCTTAATCCTTACGTTTCGTTTCGTCTGCGCCTAGCTAGGAAACCGCAAACGCCTCAAGCGGACCATGGAAAGGGAGAGGGAGTTACTACATCTTGGGGGTTTTAATCTTTGAGAAGAGGAAGATCTGTTGGAACAGGACGTCTTAGCTATTTGGAAGAAGTGATCCAGGAAATGGTGTTATGGGACGAAATGGCCGACTATTTTTCAATTAGATTTGGTTTCTCCCCTCACATGTGCCTAGCACGCGATTTGTGATATTCGCGCAGGACTCTGGCGTGGAAGAAATGAGTGAGGTGGAAGCAAGCTTTCTTATACACGTAACCGGCTCACTCCCTAAATGGTGAAGATTTGTTCCTCCTAGGAAAACGTAAATCATCAGAGTGTTTCCTTCGTTTGACGGTTGCGCTTGGCGACCTAGGTAGTCGCGACTCTTGACTTGTCTCTTGTGTTACACCTCAATCGGCTTTATAGTTTAATGCGAATAATTCTACCGAGGAGACGGATATAGTTGTTGTAGTTTGTATGGACACATGATATGATTAATTCTAAGTTCACGTTCCTGATCGCCAACTCTGTTGGCTTGCTTGATGACTCCGGTCTTTCGATTGTGACAGTACACAAATCCAAAACTCATTCTCGCTGCAACCTCTCTTTGTCCATGCTTTCCAACGCTGGTTCAGAAACTCGACTCAAGTTATCGGGTACTCGTACGCTCGTACTCGCAACTGGCGTATTCTTCTTCAGCTCAACAGGGGTCCAGTTCCAGATCCGTCTGAAGTGCGGTCGCTGCCCCTCTATCTGTAGGATTCAGGGGGTGACAGCTGTGGTCAAAGAGCAACCGCAGGCAGCTTACAGCCTCTTCCAGTTCAATGGCAATAATACAAGTTGATAATAGCTATTTCTCATTATACATTCTCCAGACTTGGTATTCTTCACGAAAGGTCGGATATTGAACTCTGTCTTGGCTCACCACTTTCGGGTAAACGGTGACGGGGGCACATGATTGGGTCATATGGCGCTCTTCCCGCCCAATGTTGTCATCAGCTTTGATCTGACGGTGCCACCCTGAAATCGGTGCCGACACTGCAGGAGCTGTCGTCGTCTGTTCCTGTTCCATCCCGCCCGAACTTCGCTGCGCACTGTGGATTGCTGTGGACCGTGTCGTTGAACTTGTGGACTGAGCGCTCCCTCTATTCTACCTACACCTGTATCCCATTACTGTATTGCAAGACTCACGCAACCTCAATCCAATGTCGTCCCAACACGATTTCTAATCTCTGCCTTTTTCTTTGGCCTGGCCTCTGAGTTGTCATTTCCTCGACAACACCACTCCTCAACTTCCCAATTGGGAGGCGACAACAATCAACAGACAACCTCGGAAGTCGTGGAAGTCGTGAAGGAGCTGCCGTCGCGATGGGCGAGTAAGTGGATCAGTCTAGATCTAATATCTCTCAACTGACCTGGCTCTCAACAGCTTCATATATGCCGGAGGATGGGCCCAGCATTCCTCACTACAACACCTCCGTTCCACGTCTTCCTCCAACGCGCTCAAGTCAACGCCGAAGGCGCTACCACCCAGGCCCGTCCCGAAATCGACGTCTACCAGCGCTCTAAATTCGATGTCGTCGACTCCATCTCGATTGGGCTTATATAATGATGAAGACCGCGAAATGTCAACCATTCCCGATCCACGAAGCCGGGCAATGACGCCCAGCAACGATATAAGTCCCTCGTCTCCCGCTCAACACCCCGACTTGAGTAATGAAGTAGCGACACTGAGTAATAAACTAATCAACGCCATAAACCACCAAACTAATTTAGATGACACCCTCTCTGCGACTCGGCAAGAATTGGAGGCTGCAAGGGAGACCATCAGGAGGTTAGAGCTCGAGAACACGGAGCACAAGGATCTGGTTTCGCGTGGTATACTTATTCAAAAGTCAATCTCGGACAACGAAAAGACTAAGCTGGTTGCTTCTATTATGGAGGAAAAGAGGAAGAGGAGTGAGGTTGAACAGCAAAAGAAAGCTATCGAGCAAGAGTTGGAGAATTTATCAGTTGCTTTGTTCGAGGAAGCGCAGAAGATGGTTGTATCGGCTAGGGAAGCTGCACAGAAGGATCATGATATCGTACAGAAACGGAATGATCAGCTGAAAGCCCAACTTGCTGATACGGAAGGTCTTTTGAAATTCCAACAAGAACAACTAGCCGACTTGAAGAGGGTGATGGAGCTATTAGACGTAGAGAAAGACGATCAGACGAATCCTACGGCTCCATCAACTCCTGGCCTGGCCAAATTTGATAGCAAGGAAGATCAACAGGACACAGAGACAACACAAAACCCTCCAACATCTGAGGTAGCAACTCCGACATATCCGACTAGCTTCACTCATCTACTCCAAACGGTCTTGCGAACCGATCTCTCTTCATATGAAGATTTCACATCGCTTCTTCAAATGTCGAAGAATGTACCAAATAGCAGTAGAGTTTCTAGTGGTTCATACGGAACAATCGGTTTGGGCTTGGGATTGGGAGGATACAATCCTCAGTCAGCTACCGGCAATGGATCGACGTCTTCGCTATCGACCACTCTAGGATCTGTACCTGTGACACCCACAACTCCAGCATCAATCAGTAGCACCGGGTCTACAAACGGACCCAATTCACTGACTCCTCTCAAAGAGACAAAATTCTACAAGCGAGCCCTTGCTGAGGATATTGAGCCAACACTACGACTTGATTCGGCCCCAGGATTGTCTTGGTTAGCGAGGAGGACAGTCTTGAATGCAGTATGTGAAGGAACTATGGTCGTAGAGCCCATGCCTGCTGCCACTAAGGCATACTCGTTTGCCTGTTCTCTTTGTGGAGAGACTCGAAAAGATGCCTCGCATTCTCGAGGTCACCGATTCAGGACAAGTGAAAACGAAAATGCCCAGAGATATCCTTTGTGTAGGTATTGCTTAGGTAGAGTGCGCTCGACATGCGACTTTCTGGGATTCTTGAGGATCTTGAAAGATGGTCATTGGAGAGCAGATGACGAAGAATCAGAAAAGGCAGCCTGGGAAGAAAGTGTGAGGCTGAGGGAGCAGATGTTCTGGTGTAGAATGGGTGGAGGTGTCGTTCTTGTGAGCAATAACCTTTCGGACTTGAGAAGTCCTCGTTTTACCGAAGAGGAGAGAAAAGAGCAAGAAAGGAGACTCGAAGAGGAAGAGAGGAAGTTAAGCGAAGAGTTGGAGAGAACTGGTGAAATTCAGCCCAGGGATGTCACTCTGGATCCCAAGAGGGCCTCCGTGAAGAGTATCGCAAAGAGTCCAACAAAAGTAGCCGTTGAAGACAACCAGAAACAAGATATCAAAACATCAACGGCAGCGGTGGAAGAGCTTCAGAAAACAGCTGTTGCCACATGTGAGCCTGGATTTGTTGAGATCTCTCCGAAAAGGGAGTCTGTAGAGACAGAAAACCCAATCACAGTATCTAACGACGGAATCCCGGACAAGAAACACGATACCACGAGAGACTCCACTCATTCGACTTCTTCTTTGAAAGTGCTGGCTTCTCCTGAAGTGGCAAAGGAGGAACCCAAAAGGCTGTCAATCACTATCCCAGGAGCTTTTGAATGAGCGCCTGTCTTGTAACGTCTAATTTCTATTACATCGGTCGTGAATTAAGATGGAAAAGGAGGCGTTAATGTGTCGTGGTCAACATTGGTATCACAACCAGCTTCTAATCGTTTGCTGGGTCGTGGCGTATGGTGCTTTTGGGGAGGATCAATTGCATATTATTATCAGAGCGCTAAGAGGGCAGGTTAAAGCGCTATCAGCTTTCATGGAAAAGAAGACTACGCATATATCATTAGAAACGTATGAATAATGGAACATCATAATAATGACAACCTATTTGCTACGAACGGTGATGTTTTCTCGTAATGGACTGTAAGTAATTGTGTATTTCTTCGAGTTACTTGATGGCCCTTCATTACCTATGGAACAGTCCAGCTTGACATCGCAAGATCTCGCCCTCGATTGTTTGATAAATTAGCGCTTTGCTATTTGAACATTTATCAAAAAGTGCTGTTTATGTATGTAATGCGAGTTGGTAGAGCCTTCGCTGCAAGGCTGGCGCCAAGCTCCATATAATTTTCTTGGACAGCAAGCGCGCGACCTGGACATGTCGTGCCTCGTCGTGATAACGATATTCCACCCATTCTCCGCCACATTCGAGTAATTCATCATGGCCCCATCAGCAATTAATAACGAAGCGATCGCGGTACTTGACGAAATTAAAGCACCGCAGGGTGTTGTGCTTCCCCCAAAGGAGATCAAAGGTACGTCTCTCCAAGCTACCCCAATAGGAACAGAGTTAACAACAGCGTAGCAATCCTAGAAAAGACAGCAGGATACGTCGCGCGCAATGGAATAGTATTCGAGGGTAAGAATAGCTCAGCAAACATCTTACAAACGCCTGTTAATGTCGCAATAGACCGTATTCGAGAGAAGGAGAAGCATAACCCCAAGTTCTCATTCCTTAGCCCTAACGATGCCTACAATGCATACTATCTATGGCGACTCAGCGAGATTAAAGAAGGGAGAGGGACAGCAGTGGCAGCAGGACGAGCAGGAGAGGTAGAGCCCGAAGTCCAGAAGCCCCAAGGACCCCCTGAACCACAAGAGTTCCACTTCTCAGCACGTATGCCAAATATCAGCGCGCAAGATCTTGAAGTGGTGCGATTGACGGCTCTATTTGTCGCGAAAAATGGAAGGCAATTCATGACGACTCTTTCGCAGCGGGAGACGGGGAATTTCCAATTCGATTTCTTGCGGCCGAATCACACGCTACACAACTTCTTTCAACGGTTGATTGACCAGTATACAACGCTGTTGAAGGCAGGTGGGATGGATGGCGAGGGAGGAAAAATTCAGCAGGAGAGAATCAAGGAATTGCAAGCCAATGTGGACGATAAATTTCATATCCTTGGACGAGCGAAGCAACGAGCTGAGTGGTTTAAGTTCCAGGATGAGCAGAAGGCCAAGAAGGAGGAGGAAGTAGAGAAGGAGAAGATCTCATACGCCCAAATCGATTGGCACGATTTCGTAGTCGTCGAGACTGTACTCTTTACAGAAGCAGACGACCATACTATACTTCCGCCACCAACCTCACTCAACGACCTTCAATTCGCATCACTAGACCAAAAGGCTATGATGTCCATCAACAACCACAATATGAGGATTGAAGAAGCCATGCCAGAAGACACAGATTTCTACAACAACTCCTATCCTCCCGCCCAACAACAACAGCAACACATGGCACCTCCACCTACACCCAGCCAATCGTTCCAACAACCACAATACCAAGATACCCGCATGCGAGGCACCGAAGAAGACGACGAAGAAGAGCAGAATATTCGGGAGCGAACCGCAGCACGAGATCGCGCTCGTCAAGCACAAGCAGATGCGAAGAGCAGTGCGGCACCAATGAAGATCAAGGAGAACTATGTGCCTAGAGCAGCGGCGAGAGCGGCTAACAAGCAGAACATGGTGCTTTGTCCTAATTGTAGACAGCAGATGCCTGCTAATGAGTTGGATGAGCATATGAGAAGTGAGTCCCCACCCCAAATGTTCTCTAATTACATTCTGGGGAACTAGAAAGAATACATGTTAACACTCCCTTAAAGTTGAACTCCTCGATCCACGTTGGAAAGAACAGAAAGCCAAAGCAGATAGTCGTTACTCCACGACTAATCTATCTACTCAAGACGTAGCCAACAACCTCAAACGTCTCGCCAGTCAGCGCTCTGATCTCTTCGATGGTGTTACTGGACAACCAATTACAGAGGAGGAGCAGGCCAGGAGGAAGAAGGCCGCGACAGGCTATGATGGCGTGATGGAGAAGGGTGCTGGTGGAAGGATGGATGTACTACAGAATGTTAATGTGGAGGAGCAGATTCGGGCGTTGCATCAAAAGTACGGGGAGAAGAAGTAATGGATGGGAAAGAACGACAGGTGGAAGAGAGAGATTTAGCATTCTACGGGCGTTTTTCTGAGGCAGGGCGCAAAATGGGTTCAATCGCAAACGTTTTAACTGGGTGAGGAGGATGCATTCGGTAGTTGACCCCTTGAGCAGGCAGTTTTGTATGCTGTATCAAAAATATGTACAAAATTGGAACATTCGAAAGATCTTACTGATCATGCCTATCTTTCAAATCTGGCATGTGATTCGAATCATATACTCAACTCGGCATCAAATACTGTGGTGACAACCGAGTTAAACACGAGACCATATATCCATCACCATCACGCTTCACAGCCAAAAAAAGTGCAAAGAAAGGTTCTCCTAGGCTTATATGTCCGTATATCTATGCTGCATTCACCCTTTGCAAATCTGCCCACTTATGTATGCATGTACTTACGCAATCTAGCGAGTCAGTATACACATTTACACGTCCATGTAATCATGTTAATATAAATATGTATATGTGTATGTATGCATCTACATATATAATTCCCTGACTTTCTGCAATAATTAAAATGGATAAAATCATCACTCCTTATGTCTCAATCATCAGTCATAGCAAATGTCACATGTCATATGTCATTCGAATCTCGGAATCAGCAGTATCGTGACGGTTTCAGGAAAGGCTAACTCATGGCTCCGTGAAAGTGTCGGAAATGCTTTAATATCGTTTTGATGGGATTACCATGTGGGACGACGGCAAAACTTGTCAATTTTTACAGAAACGAAAGATCCTCCTCCTGCCTTTACTACATCCGTCCTCCTTTCCCTCGATCCTTGCGCTTGTCTTTCTCCCTCCCTTCGCTTCGTCACTTGCTTACTTGCTTTAGTTTTCACAGACGCATCTCTCCACCTATTCCTGGTAAGATACCTTCCTCATCTCACCTAACCTTTGTCTCGCAGCCGCCAAGTTGTTCTCCAGTTGCAAGATTTCAACCTGCATCAAACAGTCAGTCTCAGCCTGCCGCATTTCCACCAAAAAACAGAAATATACATACCTGCTGTTCCATCTCTCTAACCTTGAACTCATGAGCCCCAAGTTTTCCATAATCAACCTTATCATCGTCGACATCGCGATCGCGAATCATAGCCTGCACCTGTCTGACCAACGCACGGCAGGCAACTCCAACAGCCTTGCTAGCCTGCTCGAGGGACTCTTGAGATTTACTCATGAAGCCAGCCTTGACTCTGCTAGCTGCCACTAGTTGAGCGGTCGATGCAGCGACATTGTTGGACGCTACGATCAATTGCTCAGGGCTGTTGCGGCCAGAGAGAACACCATCTGCAGTCTCGATCAAAGTGTTGGTTGATGATGCAACAGCTTTGGCGGCGGAGATGAGACCTTCTGTCCAGCGGTTGTTCTTCTTATAGAAGGCCGTCTTCGAGGATGTACCACGTCCGGCTTGAACGATTTCTTGCTGGGTGGTTGTGGCGGCTTTGATGAGTCTTCCAATGGCGTTTGTAACAGCCATGGCAGCATCGAGGATGGAATCGTGAATGCGAAGTTCGTAAGTTGAGTAACCGTCCTTTGGCTTCGACTTGAGTTTGGCAAGGCGCTCGGCCGCAGCATTGATAGCGTTTGCAGCCTTTGTCAACTCGTCATCAACCAAATCTCCTAAATCACCCTTGCTGGAGAGTTTTCCACTGTTGGGTGCGAATGTATCGGCAAGTTTGCTGAGTTTCTGGAGGTTCATGAGAACTTCATTGTTAATGTTGATCACAACTTCGGTCTTTTGCATTGGGTCCATGCCATCAAGACGAAAGCTTTGAAGACCTCGGAAGAACTTGACAGTAGATAAGGCAGATTGACGAGCTCCGTTCATGAGCTGATCAGACTTCTTGTCGTCAGTGGCAAGTCTTGTAAGACCCTTGGTGTTACTGAGAACATCTGCAACAGAACTGGCGAAGACGTTAATATTCCGAATGATCTCAGCGTGGCTACTGTTTGGACCATCTGCAATGAAGTTGTTGAATGAAGTAGCAAACTCCATAGAACTCGACGACGCCTTTTCAATTTGAGAAAGCACATATGATGGCGTCGCATTCTGGTTACCAGCTTGCATGGACGAGTCTAATTCGTAAAGAGCATCATCGACGCGCTGAACTCCGCTTTGAAGAACCGAATCGATAATATCGTTGATCTTGCCAATATTTGAAAGAAGCATAGCATCAATCTCGCCGTCAAGAGCCTGATCGGTATCACCCTTCGACATCTCCAACTCATTCAATCTAATCAGGGTATCATCCAAACTCTGCTTGTAAACCTCCAGCTCCTCTTCTTTGTCTCGGAGCAAACGCTCAGCGTCAGAACCACCTTCACTATACTTGGCGTGCACATCCTCAAGAGCTCGAGATTTGTTTCTCAGAGCCTCTTCAAGATCAGACATTTCGCGGTTATATTTGGAAAGCATTGACGAGAGCTCGTTACCCTTGCTCCTCTCAAGGTTATCTGCACGATCAAGAGCCATTCGAAGTTCTCTCTTGAGCTTCTCCACTTCTTCTTTGTTTCCACCACTGAGACGATCCTTGTCATGCAGCGCACGATCTCGTTCCCGAATCATATCGGCAAGCTCCAGATTCTTGGTTTTAATCTCTCGCTCAAGTTTTTCCCTCTTGTCAATAGCTTCTTGAGCTGAAGCTGCCTTC
Source organism: Tetracladium marchalianum (assembly GCA_037074945.1). NCBI lineage: Eukaryota > Fungi > Ascomycota > Leotiomycetes > Helotiales > Tetracladium > Tetracladium marchalianum. The sequence goes on from JBAMDN010000429.1 coordinate 25,581, forward strand.
AACTGTACACCCTTGAACTTTTGCAAAAGATCCAAATGCTCATGACGGAGCTGAGAATACAGCTTTGCCAAAGCCTCGTACTTGGTGCGCCATGTATTGACCTGTTCCTGAAGGGCCCGAACTTGGTCATCCTTGCTGCTAATTTGTTGTCCGTAGCTGGCTTGGATCTGTGCAAGCTCTCCCTCCAAAGCCTTGATTTTTTGATCATACTGTTGCAGCATAAGTTGATCACGCGCATACTGGGCTCGAGCGTCGAAATTCTCCTGTTCAAGTTGAGCCAGACGTCCTTGGGTTTGCTGCGCGTACTGGTTATTCAGTAGGGCCTCCTGCTCTCTTCTCTGCTGCTCAGCCAAGAGTCGTTGTTGCTCCTCGAAATCTCTCTGAGCTTGAAGTGCAGCTTGTTGTTGAGCATACAACTGCTGTGCCTGACGTTCCTCCAAGACCCGTTGTTGCTCCTCGTATTCCCTTTGTTGACGTGCTTGTTCCGTCTTCCAGAATTCGCCAATGTCATCTGGTTCTTGCGACTTAGGAGGTGCTGGAGGTGTAATTTGTCTCTCAATTTCCTGCTTCGGTCTAGCGGGCAATCTCGGGGCAGACTCATCATCCTCAGAGAGAAGGTTTGGTGCGTCTTGTGGGAGTTTAGGAACGGTAATCAAACTGGTGAGATACCGAAGGTTGGAACACTCGTAGTAAAATTTAACCAGTCGGTAATGCTGAGCATCATATCTGCCTCGAAGCGGCTCCAAAGCATCGTCATCACCCGTTGCTGCAAAATGTTAGCGACATATATACACTAAGCAAAGTGCCAAAAAAGACCTACTGGAGTGCATTGCACGCAACATGCTAGTAATGAACTTGTAAATTCCGTAACTTTCCTGGACTAGTGGTACTAGCGCAGAAATTCTACACTCATTGTTTCCACCACTCCTAAAGTGCGAGAAGATCAACTTCTGGAATTGCTCTATCCTATCTTGGAGGGCCATCAGGTCGGAAATGGTTTCGTAGCCTTCATTTGGGTCATTGATTCCTTTCAAACTGATGTATTCTTCGTACTCGAATGTACCATTGAAATCCGGGTGCTGGCTGTGGAAGGACAACTTTGAAAGCAAGAAGTTCACATATTCCTTGATCAATGGCGCATAACCACGCATACCTTCTCCGGACATGCCGCGGTTCATGCTATCAATCCATTGTCTGTTTGTCATAGCCTCCACCAACGTCGACGGGTGACCTTCTTGGAGGACCTTGTGTACTGTAATTAAGGCCTTGAATGTTTGTACCTCATCTGCCATAATGGGTTGCCTGTGGTCAGACATTAGCATTGTCCTTGGACGTATCCCCTACGCGGCTCTAAAGCCTGGAAATCTGAGTTTCCCTTCTTCCAATCCAGACAAATAACAAAAGTACTAACACTTTCATCCCGGCCCAGAATGCGCCAGAGGACTTGTGGTCCCAGGTATAAACAATACAGCTTCGAACATGTTTACGCTTCGGGGCGGACTCTTCGATACTCGTAGCTTTGCGAATATGAATCGCAAGTTCACCCTCGGACCTGGAGCAAGATTACATTAGCTGATTAGTCCTAGGAAAAGCTCAAGAAGAGGGGGAAACAAAAGATAGAAGCTCGAGGGTGACAAACTTGGTGTGGTCCACATTGCGACTCGTCGGAGCATAAGCCAACGCCATTTTGGCAATTCGCAATTAGTTGTTGCAATATTTCGCTGGTGTATTATATGTGAGATCAAAGACGCGACAAACAAATTCGGTAAAAGAGTAGGAGTGGGAGGAGATGGAGGATGAGGGAGGAGGAACTTGGTGGTCTTGTGGTGGGTGCTTGAATGTCAATGAGGCCCGACCTTCAGCCTTGGCGGATGCGTATGCGTAATGTGGCGGGCCGTGTAGAAATAGGTACCTAGACAACAGAAGCTTTCTAGGACTTTGCTATCATTTAGCCCAACTTTTAGGTGTCGATCTTGTCGGTCCGTTCGGATTCATTCCAGGCGATTCAGATAATACTTCGGTCGTTCTCTAGCATAAGGAGACCGGTGGATTCAAGGTGAGTTGCAATCTATGAATCTATCGACTATTGCACCTCGGTGTACAGTAACATGAGCTCTCATTCACACACCCTTTGGTCCAGTACAAGCAGCAATGTTTGGCTAGGTACCTAGGTAGAGTTCATACATCACTCCTTTCAATTTTCAATCTTGTTTCCACCAACTTGTCTTGAGTTGGAATAAAGCCATTCTCTTGCCTTGCGAGTATCTCTGCCTATTTGACTTAAACACACCCCAGAAATTCGGTGCACAAAGCCACAGTCGATATCAAATGTGACATAAAAATTAAATTGGCCATAATTGATCTTTTGAGTCCCATATCACCGAACTTCAAGAACTTAATTAAGAATGAGAACTCAAGGGTTGTAATTTGTTTTCGAGTTCAATCATTCAAGAACGTTCATGGAACTCTTTCCAAAAACAAACATCCGCAAGTCGCGTCTACCCCTCCATAGCCCGAATTAATCGTAAAACAACAGAACTATCGATCCTGGGAATGTCTGCAAGAGGTGAGTTTTGCACCCGACCTTCCATATTCTAGTACACTACTGATTTGTGAAAGGAAGAGCTAGCCAGCGACCCAAAGATTTCCACCCCCCGTGTCGACTGAAGATAGCCCCATGAATTCCTCGAATACAACATGACGCGCTTCTTGACCCCCTCGAAGATTGGTCTCCTACTCCTAATCGAATTATACACCGAATCGGCCGTTCCGACATCCTCGACGCTACCAATCCTCTCCTTCATTCTCAATCAGCTCCTCCCCTCTTCTCTCAGTCCACAGACTGAACCCAAAAACGCAAAGTCCTTACCCTTCATCCTCGACCTCAAATCCTTTGAGTCTCTCCTATCCTCCCACTCATCAGCAGCAGGCCTGCCGGGCCGTACACTATGGGACCACTTTCTCCGAAAGCTGTGGGAGATTGACAGCCTGGACGCTCTCCACACCTTCTTCGACAGACGATCATATCTACTTGCAAAGACAAAAGAAGAAGCTAGGAAAGATACAGAAATGGGAATTCCTCCTCCTTCTGGAGAAGTCACCATGCTTTCACACACATCTCCTTTTGGTAGCTTTGTACGGAGATCCAAAGTCGAGTTTGAGCGTCTCAGGTTTAGCGATGCACTCTCGCTGTGGACATCACTCGTCAGGTGGAGGAATGCGTCGAAATCATATTGGTCAAGGAGGAACGGAGGACTTGGGAGATGGGCGGGAGACAAGGCTTTGGGCGATGGAGAAGAAGAATGGGGTTCTCACGCAACAGAGATGTTGGAGCTTGTTGCGTATGGAGATTTAAGATTGGATGATGGGGAAGATGGGACTGTCAGTACGGATGATGTGGAGAAGCTGCTGGAGTTTCAAGTGGAACAAATGCAAAGTCAGTCAACTTCCTCTCTGAGAGCGCTGTTCTAACAGGAAATAGAAATTGGGACCAGAGTACCAGCAGAGGTCAAGGACAAGTTCAGAAGTGTGCTTGATGAGAGGATCTTGATTCCCAGTCTCTCACATTATCTAAAGTAAGTTCTGCTTCTGGCCTGAAAGGAATGTTCTGACAGTCACTAGCTTTCTTGACTCTTGGAGATCTGGAGACTATCCAGCATCCTTCGACAACCTGCACCGATACTTCGATTACACTATGCAAAACAGAGACCGCCTCTTCTATCAATATGCTCTTATGAACCTGGCTGTACTTCAGGCGGATTTCGGTTGCTACGATGAAGCGGTTGCAGCCATGATGGAAACAGTGTCAACAGCCCGAGAGAATAAAGACATGCCTTGTCTGAATTTTGCGCTCAACTGGTTGTATCATTTTGGGAAAGCTCACCCTAAGATTATTAAAGGTGCGGAACAGACAAATATGCTTGGGGTTGAGCGTGAGGGATTAGCGTTCCTCCGCGTCAGAGCAAAAGAGACTGGGATGTGGACATTGTGGACTTCGTCGTTGCTGAGCGAAGCAAAACTCGGAATGTCGAATGGTGAAAGCATTGCAACGGCGTTCGAAAACATTCTTAAAAGCTCACATATTATTGTCGAGAAGAATATGAAGAGCATGATGGGGGCTCAATTTGCTATGAATTCAGCTGTCTGGGCTAGATTGGGAGTTGTTCATTTAGCAAGACAGTACTGCGATATTTTCCTCAGCTGTCATTCTACTACGTCTTTATTTGACGATACGTTACGGTCCACATGTCGGGTGGCCCATCTTCTTGCCAGCCGTGGCCGGTATGATGAGGCTATGGAGAAATTGGATGGTTTAGATGAAAACTCGCTTCGATCGTGGAAATCCAACCAATTTTGGCTCAAATACCGCGGCATCATACGCCTAAAGAGAGATCTTCACAGAAATAACCTAGATGGAGCCGATCAACTTCTATCTCAGCTTCTTCAATGCAATGGGGATGACACAGATCCAGATCTAGCATTTGAGATCAACGTCCTCCGTATAGACTACCTCATCCGTCGCACCAATTACAGCATGGCCCTCGCCCAAATCGAGGAGCTCTCCGAATCATTGAAGGAAGATGGCGAAGATATCAATCTCCGGATCAGACTTTTGATCTTGAAAGCATCTTTGCAAGATAAATCCGGGCGACCACAGAAAGGATTTTCTGTTGCAGTCCGCGCCGCAAGTATAGCCTGGCGCGCACGACTCATCCCACCACTCTGGGCCGCTATGGGCGCAATTGCCAACATTCTCACCTCTCTCCACGAATTCCAAGCTTCCTCTCAACTCCTCATTGCTGTGCTCCCCCGAGCACTCGAGTGCGAGGACTGTGCTTTGAATGCCCAACTGTATTCCTTCCTCGTCGATGCACACATGGGACTTGCAGGCCAGGCGGAGCCAGAAAGCCAGAAGCGGAAAGAGAATTTGACCAAATGTTTGGAGTTTATTGATAGTGCGTTTGGTAATTATTCAGCGATTGAGGATGTGAGGGGGCAATGTGAGATGATGGCGAAGAAGGCAACGATTATGAGAGTTGTGGGAGAGGATGTGCTGGCTAATGATTATGCGAGCGCGTATTTGAAAATGAAAAAAGAGGCGGCTTTGATGGTGTAATGAGAATTAGAAGATAACGATACCCATGATATGTAACAGAAGATTCTCTCTGCTGTGTTGTCACAATTGTAGATTCCTGAAGAATATGTCCATCTCATTGAAAATCAATGTCGGGTGAAAACCCATAACTTTAGATGCTTGTGCTTCGAGAGACAGAAGATCGAGAAAAGAAGATTCACGGAGGCAAGCACGAACAAGCACACCAAGTCCCAAAATCCCCAAAGGAAGAGAACAGAATGAGGTCTGAAAAAGCGTAGAGGAAGTACCAAGGAACACGCTCGCCTAGCAGCACCTGCACACCGAATGTTGTTGACCTTACGGACGATTTTCTGAATTGGATAACTAGGAGTCAAGGAGAAATGTACATTTGTCTCGTCACCATCAGTGATCGCCCCTTCTCGCCTTCCATGCTGCCTCCTTCTAACAAGCTGCTGTTCTGTCCAGACCCAAATTAATCCTTCTTGTGGTAGTTGACATCTGTGTTCCAGCTATCACATGAAATTAGCATTCATCAATTGGGCGCCATATTGATCGTCCAGAAAATTATCGCAGTCACGAGTGGTCATCACTTACAACATAGTCTGTCGTGCCGGGTTAGCGATTGTGTCTTGTCGCACGATTTTGGAGAAGAACTCACCTTGTCTCCGTCTCCCCAGAAGAAGTTCTTGCTTCGGATGTTTTGGTATTCGTACTCTGTGCGCTCCTCGAGAGGCTCCAAGTGGGCCCAGTGAGCCCAATGCTCGTTCCAGAGGTTGTAGGCGTTGACGCTGGCAATGATCAAGCATGGGATCGTTCCACTATCAGAAGTTCAGCTTCGTAGTCATCACTATTTTTAATATCCCATCACTGCTGGTGGCTCCTTTCTCCTCTTCCTCTTTCAATTGACTCCGTCTCTTCCATTTGTCTTGGGAGCTTCCCCACCAACAACATTCACCTCTTCTGCCTCCAACCTCAAACCTCGAGCGTGGGGGATCTTACTAGATGGAAAGCTTGCGCCAGAGATCTGTACGCATCGTCAGCTCTTCATCCTTCAATCCAATTGTCTTCCATCATCTCCACTACTCACCACTAGTGCCAGCTGCGTGATCCTTCACGGCCTGTCTTTCCCGGTTGAAAGCATTATCTTGAGCGCCCTTGAAGGTATTTCCGGAGCTTGCCCATCGGCGTTGGAAAGGGGTACGGATGGATGAAGAGCGAAGCTGAGCAGCTAGGCGCTGTGAGGTATGTGCGACTGATCGTTGAGGAAGCATTGTTGCGGTGGTGGTGATTCAATTGCTGATTGAGATGAAAGAGTGAAGTCGTATGAGGTTTGGGACGATGTTCGGCAACGCTTGGCGGTTTTGCTGACCCTTGTCTTCGTCACGTGGCACCGTGACGACATGGAGTCCGGAGGCGCGTTACATCTCTCATAAGTTCACGGTTTGTGTCCGTTCTTCGCGATCTGCTCTCGCATTCACTCGGTGTTGCTGATGGATATGAAGGTTGGGTTGATTTGCGGGTGGTATTTTTGTCTGAACTCCAAAGGGCGTCAGAATCATGTCTGAGGCGAAAGAGGAGCGGCAAGGTCTACGGATCACAACTTGGAACGGTAAGCTGGCCATTAAATTGGGCCCTTGAAGTCCCGCTGAATTGAGCTAATATTTTCTAGTGAACGGGATAAGGTGAGAGAATTTAGTTTGTTGGGATGTCAAGAGTCTCAAGCTGACTTAACAGAAATCCATTTGGATATCAGCCATGGCGTCAGGAAAGGACCTTTGCGGCAAGTCAGTTGTGATATATGTGGAAATCAAATACTAATCTAAGTTCCAGGCAATGTTCGAAATTCTCCAAGCAGACGTTGTGGTCATGCAAGAGGCCAAGATTCAGAGGAAAGATCTCCAAGATGATATGGTACTAGTCCCCGGGTGGGACGTGTTTTTCAGTCTTCCAAAACATAAAAAAGGTATGTATATATCTTGAGTTGGAATTCTGAAAATTACTAACATTGTAAGGCTATTCCGGAGTTGCTATATACACTCGAAACTCCATGTGTGCACCTATTCGTGCTGAGGAGGGGATCACTGGTATTCTTACCCCTCCCAACTCGAAGATCAGTTTTTGCAATCTCCCACAAGATCAACAGATTGGCGGTTATCCAACTCCTTATCAACTCTCAAACACTACTCTCGATGCCACCACACTTGATTCCGAAGGACGTTGTGTGATTCTGGAATTCCCTGCCTTTGTTCTCATTGGAACATACTGCCCAGCGACCCGCGATGAATCCAGAGATGAGTTCCGCCTTGGTTTCCTCGATGCTCTCGATGCTCGTGTTCGAAATCTTGTGGCCCTAGGAAAGCGAGTAATTTTGACGGGGGATCTGAATATCATGCGTGAGGAGATAGACACGGCAAATATGGATGAGATGTTGAAGAAACGAGGAGTAACAGCCGAGGAGTTCTTCTCGAGTCCATCAAGGAGAATGCTCAATCATCTTTTAATCGGTGGGAAAGTCTATGGTGAAAAAGATCAAGGAAGAGAGAAACCAGTGATGTGGGATATATGTCGATCATTTCACCCAACTCGCAAAGGAATGTTCACATGCTGGGAACAAAAGATCAATGCTCGACCGGGAAACTTTGGGTCCAGAATCGACTATGTTCTTTGCAGTGACGGGTGGAACGATTGGTTCTGCGACTCAAATATCCAAGAAGGTCTCATGGGATCCGATCATTGTCCAGTGTATGCCACCTTGAAACAGAAGGTTGAAATTGATGGGAAGGAAGTAGATATTAGGGATATCATGAGTTCTGGCATGTACAAGGATGGGATCATGGTTAAAGAGTGGGATTCGAAATACCTTCTTCCAACATCGGCGAAGCTCATCCCTGAGTTCGATAAGCGACGCAGCATTCGAGATATGTTCACCAGGAAGCCCTCAGTGGCAAGTGAGAGTTCACTTCTTGCAAAATTGGAGGATGAGAATGAGAAGAGTTCATTATCAACACGAGAAGGTTCTGATTCGCAGGAGACTGCGGTAGCGTCACCCGAGAAGACTCAGAAAGAAATACAGCAGGACACCCAAACCACAGAATCGCAAAATACTGTTACATCAAGCGCATCATTTGCCAATACATCAGCTAGCACACCAACCAAGATAGCACCGAAGCGGCCGGGTGAAACACTCTCATCTCTCTTACAGAAACGCGGAAAGGTCAATGCGAAAGGAGCTTCTACTTCGAAAGGTAAATCTACAATGGCTCAGAGTAGTTTGAAAGGCTTCTTCAAGCCAAAAGATTCTGCACCCAAAGTAATGGCAAACCCTTCGATGTCAAACTCACGTTCTCCAGAAAAGATGGACAGCTCGAACATGACACCCAATCGCAAATCGAATCCTCCTCTCCTCGAATCCCCCAGACCACCAGCATCTCCTACAATGATCTCTTCCAGCAAGCCATTCGATCTCGCCGAACAGAAAGATGTTATCGATCCCATAGTCGCCAAGGAAAGCTGGTCGAAGCTATTAGCGAAGCGAGTCATCCCCCGATGCGAACATAACGAGCCATGCATATCACACATAACAAAGAAAGCGGGAGTCAATTGTGGGAGGGCCTTCTTTATGTGCCCGAGGCCTCTTGGTCCTTCGGGGCAGAAGGAGAAGAATACACAGTGGAGATGTGGGACATTCATATGGAGTAGCGACTGGACTGCGGACATGACATGAGGTACTTGATGAAGGCATAGGTCATAGCAACGGCGCCGCGAGGAAGAGGGCGCCTGAGAGACTTGGTTTCTCGGTGTGTTATAGTTGTTCTCTACACACTCCAATCAACAACACTTGACGCTCGATTTTAGGAGGGGTTCATTCATCAAATGGCCTGTTGGAGTAGTTGAAACCAGCAGTGATTGCTGAAATAGATCCCGGTGGATGGACAGGAGAGTTATTCGGAGAAAGATTGAGAGAGAGAGACCATATTATGTGGTCACTACATTACGAGCAACATTTCTAGACGAAGGAAGAACTATGAGAAGATTCATCAATGACATGCCACAGTATAGATAATCAATAAACACACAAAAACACATATTCCCCCAATGCGATGTGAGACTAAATCTATAATCATGCAAGAAAGGATTCCATACCACAGTAATACATCCACCTGCAAGGAAGAAATGTACCACAGTTTCTGTGGTGTCCTCAGGTTCGGGGCTGAGAATTCCGACAACCTCCCCTATCTTGCCTTGAGCGTTTGAATGTTGACTGCGGTGGCCGAACCTGGCCTTGAGCGTCGTGAAATTCTGTTACGGTGATCTTGACTTACCTTGAGCGAATGAATTCGGGCATGCGGTGGCCGAAACCTGCCTTGAGTGATTAAATTTGAGGCTGCGGTGGCCGGAAGGTGCCTTGAGCGTCAAGAAGTTCTGGGTGCGGTGACCCAAACTTGCCTTCAGTGACAGATTTGGCATGTACGGCAGCCCAACCTTGCCTTGAGCATACTTTTTGACCATTTCTGCCGTTTACCGCCTTGGTTGCCACGCAACATATGTCAACAAACAATTAGACGAGCATCATCTACCACCACAACGCACCATCACCAAGATAACATAATGGCCAACACCACCAGAGAATGTACATCACTGTCACGCAGAAAATGTACTAAAGAGTTTTTTGTTTGTCATTGTATTTAACTAAAGTTGTCTAAACACAATCTCGGAGTGTTAAACTATTCTAAGGACTATCTAAGTTATCTAACGATCACTGAACAACCCTCAGGACGGAGTTTTTTCTGGTATTTTGTGGAACTTTGAAAATTAATGTGTAAAGAAACCCTCCTCCAGATTTTTCTCTCCCACTGGCGTCTTCGGGTGTCAGCACATTAAAAAGTAATCATTGATCCGCATCAATCGTGAATGTTGTAGAAGAAGTCGTTGGTACCGTAGAGACAACAAGCACGATGATTCCCAGAGCCGTCTATTAGTAGAAGACAAATGCCAAAGATATTGGTGAGAATCCATCAATGAGTGCAGAATAGTAGTTCCCGTGAAGAAACCGCTGAAGCAGCAAACACTATGATTTCCTAAGCCTTCCAATTTGGTAGAAGACGAATGCGACAATGCATCTCCATCTCAAGAGTAGGAAAAACCAGTTCCACACAGACAGTGAACAATGTTGAGACCACGATACAATTTAGGGACCCCAGCCCAAGAGTAGATGTAGGTTAAAACGCTGTCGTGGTTGTGGGAAAGGATTGCAACCCATCAGATGAAGAGAATGTCGTAAAGAATTGAAGAACAAAAGTGGTGGAATTTCCGGTATTCAAGAGCAGTCGAAAGCCTGTCGTAGACTCAAAAGAATTGATGTTCCAGTTGACAATAGAGGTGTGAAAATCTTTCTTTTTCCACGAGGCACCAAAGACAAATATCAAAGGCCCCAAAGAATCGAGATTTCGATTCAAAAATAGGGAAAGTTTTGGATTCGAGAACAGTTGTAAGTGTAGGTCGTATGCCCAAAGAAGAATCGAAAAAGCTCCGTTAGGTGTATTAAGTGCTGAATTGTGTTCAAAATCAAGAGCTGCTGAAAGCAAAAGTCATGCGCTCAAGAGACAGGAGGTTGTTGGGTTTCGAAACCGTCAAAATGAAACAATTCGCGTCCAATAAAATGCATAGGCCGTGTCTAGGGTATTCGCGAAATCATCCGTATCAGTTCATCTGATCAATGATGACTGGGGTATCGTGAACTCCAAACTCCAATAAACGCCAACGCTGGTGATGAGAGTAAAGTGATGAATGTCGTGCCAAAGGAAAACAAGGTACAATGAGCGAAGAAGTCAAGTAAACAGTTCAACAGAGCAAAAGGCCCCCAACTGCATAAGACCAGTAGTATGGCGGAGTGCGTAAAGTCCTGGACATGAAAATTGAAAGATCTAATGCAGTTGTTGATGCTCGGAGAGGAGCAAAGTTGAAGGCGAAAAAGAGGGAATCTGATATGTGAAAACTCGATCTAGAGCGACAGGTTGAAGGATGAATTGAGCAAAGAAGTAGCCTCCACGTGCTCAAGCAAAGCCAACAACGCAAACTTGATGAGTGATGAGAAATACTTAAAAGTCAAGAATTCTCGCAAGCTCGGCATCAACACCAGGTACAAATGGCATTGCTCCAGTCCAGGGGTCGAAGTCGAAGTCAGCGTTGTCATTGTTGGCATCCATGACGGCGTTTTGATACATGGGGAACTCTGGAAGACCAACATAGTTATCAGCGGCGGCATTGTTGTACTCTGCTGCAAAAGCGGGCTCAACGCCGATGTTTGCTTGAGCTTGAAGATACATGTGTTGACCATCTGGGAGGACGTAGCTTGCAGGCATGTGGATACCATTGGGGAGATTGTCAACAAATGCTTCTTGTTGAGCTTCAGCTTGAGCATTAGCTTCAACACGACCAGCCTCAGCTAGAGCAAGGGCCTCGGCCTTCTTTCTGGTCATGCGGCGCTTCTTCTCAGCGGACTTTCTGGGTCTGTATTTGTAGTCTGGATGCAAACGCGCATGCTCACGCTTAGCATCCTCAGCCTTCTTGATGTACCGAGCACGGACCTCGGCAGTCTCATTCTGCCACATAGCACCAATGATTTTGGCTATTGCAGGTTAGCAGTGAATGTGGTGTAGATAGTCTGAAACTTACAGATCTCATTGTTGTGGATACCTGGATTGGCGGCCTTGACTGCTGCGTGCTTGTCCTTCCGATAGCCAATGAAGGCATTGGGAGGACGAGGAATCTTGGCTTCATTAGCACCAGGGGCAGGAATACCATCTGGCTGATCTGCGGCATTGCCATCCTCAAAGGGAGCAACATTGCCATCTGCGGGTGGAGCGACATTGCCATGTGCAAAGGGAGCGGCGGCAATATGACCATCTAGACCATGTGCAAGTCCGTCACCGTTTAGGTGGTCTGGGACAGGAACATTTTCTTGTGGACCTTGGTTGACTCCACCAGCAGCTCCGCGGTTTTGACGAGGAGCATTATACTGTGGACCTTGTGCACCAGCAGCATTGATCTGACGGAGATGTCCCATGGGTGGCATCCCAGGACCACCAGGCTGGCCGCGTTGTGGATGGAACATGATGGGAAGTCCATTTGCCTGCATGTACACATCAAATAGAGCGAAGTAATCAACCGGTCCAAGAAGGATACGATTGTAGGCCTCGCCGTCTTGCACGAACATTCCAGTGACACGAGTCGTAATACTAATGGAAGGTCAGTAGGTACGCTGAAGATCTAGGCGTTGATGAGACTTACCGATAGAAGTACAGGAATGCACGACGGCCGACGGCCTGGTTCTCGAGAAGCCGAGCATACAAGGTATAAGGCACAGCGATGGTTCTATGGACGGGGGTGAGTTGAATTGCAAAGATTGCGAAGAGGTCGCGGACGTCCATGCCACCGATGCGTACATCAGCGAAGTTGGGGTCGCCAACCGGCAACGGGTAGAGATGATTCATTGCTGCGAAGTCGCAAAGACGATGAAGTGCGAGAGGTGTAGGCTTGAGAAGAAGGATGGTAGATAGGTTGAGAACGAGGGTGTTTGATGTTTTTGACGGGTGACGATGCAAAGCTCGAAACTGTACAGAAGGCAGAGTCTGAGTTTTGAGATGCGTTGTTGAAGGTTTGTGGTTAGATTGTGGGGAAAGGCTGAAAGTGGACTTTGTGATGAAGTCTGTGTGGGGGAAAGATCTCGCTAGCGCAGGTGGGTCACGCTAAGAAATTTCTCGCTAGCTAAGTTTCACTTTAGAAGGTGATCTTATTCTTGGCGAATTATATTTGTACTTGTGCTTCAGTTTCGGGCTCTTTTATCTGAAGTGAAAGTTAGTAATTTTGTGGTCGAAGGTCGCGTCACCTCAAGAGCCTCAAGTCTTTGTCGAGATGAACATACAATCCCCAGGATTGTTATTTTCAAGAAGGGGATTGCCACATGCGACCAAGAAGTATCAAAATAAAGCTTGTAAGATGAATGTACACAATTCAAAAGTAGCATCTCATTTGACGCGGTAACGCAGAATAGCACGCCACATGGTAGGAGAAACTTCGTACGAACCTAGATCTGCTTCTTTGGAACGCCTACTGAGCTTCAAGATCGAGCTGTCAAGTTGAAACGGCTCCCCGCGGAAGAATCGCCAAGCACGAGTATACATTTCTGCATTTGTTGTTAGCAAATGTCATCACTATTACTTGGTGATCGGGGTGTAAGTGTTGCCAAAGAAAGACAACAAAGTCAAAATCAAAATGAAGCAACATAAAAGCTGATCAGTGCTTCGCAGTACAACAATCAATATCCGCAAAATACTTTACCTTTTGTGCAACCGCCTTGGACCGGCTTCGAAGACCTGGAAAAACCTATCGGGCAAGCAGGAATATTCGCTGAAGGTTTTGTCAAGTTTATCGCCGAGAACATTGTAGAAAATAAAGGCCACGGGGGTTCCGACAATGAGTACGGCACCGAGTAAATTGCAAGATACCAGGAGTGTGTGTGATGGTATTATGACTTTTATCATCAAGGTCAAGTCCATAAAGGCTGCTATGTCAATCTGATTTGGTGCCCAAAATCCCGCTAATACAAAAGTCAGCAATTATACTTTACTATTTACAATCAGATTTAGCTGTGTAGAAACTTCAACAGGCAACGGTGATGGACAGAGATCCTAGGGTACTTGCTTGTTCTGGAAAAAAACTTGAACGCGATGAATAATGGAAGGGAAGTGCGAAAGAGAAGGAGGGGAGCCAGCCTACATATATATAGTGAACAAAGGATTGATCACTAACTTGTTATGCAGCCACAATAATACCTCTCACAACAGACCTTTCCCGCAATTTGGGTCAGGTAAGACGGATAAAGAACATATTTCCGTATTTGCTCTCAAGGATATGTCGGCTCATTGATCTCGACGCGAGAAGGCAGGCTAGATCACAGCCAACTCTTTCTTGGAATTGCACATACCAAAAGGGCAAAGGTAGAAGAGATGCCATTCTGTGGGAAGGTGGGATCCGTCTCACTTCAGACTGATGAGCACATCATCAAGGACGGTTTCAAACAAGGACTCCCGGACATAGCAAGTATCCTGGCCTCAGCTCCAGCTAAAACCGGACGTACTACAAAACACAACAGGAAGGCTGCAGCTATGAGCCAATTTGTCCAGGAATGCGAGACCAACTCCACACCTCCAAACCCAACACTTCTTGGGTTCGCCCCCACAACGGCTTACAACACAGACCGGAAGTATGGATGATCCCTCTTTGCCAGCCGAAAACAGTCCTGAATTGTTCAATGCAATGGCAATCAAGACAAGCTAGGGCGACTAGTTTGGTGGTCGTATAGGGGAATCTGGATGTACATCACATATGTGTTTTCCATATCGTTCGAGGATGGAACCAATTGGAACGATTTTGATATTTGGATGATTACGTGGACCCTGAAAACCGTTCGCTATCGTTGCCGTAGCAGATTCTCAAGTTGCACGATATATTGCATCCGTACTGTATCAGCCTCCACCTTACATCCACCGCTCTAAAGCCTGTCCTGGAATGGGAACTCGTTGTCGCAGCGGTCGGGAGAAATCCAAGGCTTTTAGGGAGATGACTAGTCATACTGCCAAGTATACACATGGCGGGGAGATTCAGAAAGGTTTCCCTCTGTAGATTGGGATATTATTGGATGTGACTGGCCTGGCGTTAAAGGGCAGAAGTGTTCTTGAAGCAAGGGATTAGAAGCATTTCCTTTGTGGTCGTTGAAATAAGCCACAAGACTAATGCAGCTTGGTCGCACACACCAGCTCGCGGTTTAAGCGGTAACCCACTCCACACACCTTCCAGCTGACAGGCGAGACCAGCTTTGCAGCCCAGATCTTGCTTGGCGTGGGAAACCCCTTGCTTCGATCACAGTCAATACTTACCTTTGGTGCGGACAGACAGAACGTGTTTCTCCAAGAGCATTACAATACAACAAAATAGACTTTGACGCTACTCTCCCAGGGTTTCCACAGTCCCACAATTCTAAATTCCTAAATTCAACTTTATCTACAATCTATCTACAATTTCCAGGTTTCCCCCACAACTGATCCATCATCAATCTCCGGACCATGGCTACAGTCCGATGGAGACATTCTCAGGCGAGACCTTGCCCGCAGGAACCCGACTCCCTCCCGTGCAGTTGAGAGTGGAAAAACGGGTATGTGGGAAGGTGGGGGTCTGTTGCCCTACCTGAGAAATCAGATTCTTCTCCATGTCACATTTGCCAAGGAAGGGTGCTGGCGTGCCACCGAAGCACCCTTCGAATGCCGTCCTCTCTGCCTGGCTACCATTAGGCTTGCGCTTCTTGTGTAACGTGTGTGTGCGAGATTTAAGATTGCTCGCGGGGTTGGCGAGTGATTGGATGGCGGAGGCGTACTCCGATGCGTAAGTTTTAGAAGAGGTGCATGCAGGATCTGGTATCCACGTTTTGTCTGAGTGGTACTGGGAGCGCCGCGAATACTAGGGTGGTGGATTGTTTGCTTTGTGGTCAGTTCGATCTGTTGTGTTCGGATAAGATGCGGATGAGATGGCGGTGTCACTTGGCTGTGTTTTATTGGTTGTTGACTTGTTGGTTTTGTGATCTTGCCTCGAGGGTGTTGTTATAAAGACTCCTTGGAATGTGGGAGTCAGCTGGGGTACATTCCATTGACATGCCTAGAACACAGCATGAAGAGTCTGCGATGTGTACTCCTGTTGGGAGTTGAAACATCAAATTTCGAAGCATGTAGATACAGTACTCCTCACCCTGTTGGCTGGGACCATGTGGGAGACACAGCAAAACAAAACAATGTCCATTCGTTCGTGTTGGTGTTGACCTGCCTTGTCTGCCCGCAGAAAGCGAGCATCTGCTGCAGAGTGCATCAAGGAAGAAAGCAAACATGCCGTTCCTACACCCTACCTGCCAAGGATGGGAATATGTCTACCTAAATGGACACGCGGGCACTGACTCGATGACGACCTCCATTTCAATTCGGCCTTTCTGCTCTGCCACTAATGTTCAATTGATCTTAGGGGAGCATGTGGGCTGTTAGGATACGCCAATACCCTTATTTGTTGTGATACGAATTGTGAAGGAGTTGCCTCCGCTTGCATGCAGACATTGCCACGTTCCTGAACTTTCTGTCGTCCACATCTAGACTTAACATAGAAGGCTTTTGCTAGTACTGTACAGTGGTCGTTGCTTTTGACCGTTGACGTGCAACGTACTTTGTCTATTTTGCCCTGATCAGAGGTCCGAGCATCCTTTGGTAGGAAGCAATGCAACGTCAATGGCAGCTACCAGGCGCGCCAGGTACTCCTTGGCTTCTTCGTTCTTGTTGTCCTGCTCGGCGCTATGGCTTAGGTCGAACACCGACAGCGTCTCGCCTTCTTCATACTGACCGGCACTGTGGATGATCTGGTCGATATGCTTGAGCGCTTCCTTG